>NW_019294188.1:0-23323 GCF_000500325.1 Leptinotarsa decemlineata
TATTGTTTCTTTTGGAGATTTCAAATCATTTTATAACATTAGACAATGGAAGTCTGCACTCATGTAATTCGTCATAAAACATTGCCAATCATCTTCAAATAACATTGATGATTTGGAAGTTTCAATGGCAAGAATAGATTTAAATATATAGGTACTGAGCTTGATGTCTTGATAATATATTGTCTTTATAGAAGAAAAAGTGACGGTTGGCGTGAGACCGAATAAAACATACCATTTTTTAACGTGAAAAATGCATGATGTTTTGATAATCACTCTTAATGTCGGCAGTATCCAGTAAAAGCTGTCACTTTCACTGCCACTGATACTAAAAGTAGATCGTAACTTCGGTAAAGATAATTTGCATTCAATAGAGGTAAGAGTATACAGTGCATTCCACTTGAAACGAGCCACCCTGAATAACTTTTGGTACAATGATTTGCAGGAAAAATTAAATAAACGTCAACTACAGAGAGACATTTTGACATATTCACATTTGATGTTACTTCCCCTTTCGCACCCCCAGAGCATGTCACCAACTTTCTTCAAATGGATCACCCTATATTGTTTCGCATAATCAGATGCTCCATGATGAGCAGATTTCAACAAAGTATAAAATATATGGTTTGAAGCTTATGGTTCAGGAGCTACAAATTATGTGAGTTGAAAACGACTCACCCTGAATAACTTTTGATGACCGGTTTCCTGGACGGTGGATTGGAAGGAGAAGCCCCATCGAATGGCCTGCCAGGTCACCTGATTTATCGCCTTCAGACTGTTTCCTTTGGGGACATTCGAAAAATAAATGTTTTGTTACGCAGCCCGAGTCCATAGAAGATCTTCGCCAACGAATTACAGCAGAGTGCAGAAGTATAACACCTGATATGCTACAGAATGTTAGGAATAGATCTGAACAGAATATGTATTATTGTGTGGAAGCAAATGGGTCACATATTCAGCACTTGAAGTAGGTTCTACTAAGTCAATTACACATTTCAAAGTACTGGGTTGTAGTTGTTTTTCTTCATATTACCTACATGTTTGAGTGGAATACAACAAATTAGGTATCATTGGAAAGACAATTTTGTGCCCTTTCAAATGATATATCACTAGACTCCACTTTCCATTTATAATTTTAGAGTTGTTACTCCCCCTCGCTAGGGGGTTGAAGGCACAGGTAGAAAAATACATCTGAAATGTGTCCCCCTCAAAAGCAAAACTGACCTATCCGAGCATTTTTGCGTTAAGTTACAAAAAAAGGAGAAAAGCAAGGTGCATACTTTTCTTTGGACCACTCTGTATGTAATGCATGTCAGTGAAAATGAAGTTTTGTCCTGGATGACTATAATTGGACCCCCGTTATATCATTGTAATTTATCTCAATTCACAGTATTTAATATTTTCATCAAGAAGTGTATGGTACATTATGAATCAGTTCTTAAAATAATTCCACTTGTTGATTGGAAAATTAAAAAATATACACAAGTTGATTTATCAGCATTACATTTTTTGACCCATGCTCATTAATTTCAATGTGTTTACTTCGGCTGCGGTTTTTTTCTTTGAAACGTTGTATATTTCATTAAAAAAAGTAATTGCAGTCTGTCGAACAAAGATGCTTACGCTAGAATCTATATCGATTCATTTTCAAATCTGTTTTAATAAATCTGTTTTTCAGTTAATCAGCATGAAGGAATTTATGTAATTTCGAATCAGATACCTACAGATACTTATCTACGGTTGAATAAGATTGTGTTTCAGTTTATTTTCAAACTATTTCAATTCATTCAACAATTTCAAACATATTTTCAGACAACACGGTATACAATTTGGTAAGAGAAGTTTCTTAGAAAATTAGTAGTCAAAATATGCTTTGTCATTCTCAATAAGATTTCATGGAATGAAAAGTTGTCTTAATGAGATATTGGAAAAACCTTGAATTTACCTTGAACCAGTTAGTGTTTGTTGCATTCATTCGCTGTCTCACTCGAACGCAGATATATCATAAAAATAACAGTGAACGTATCGTTCAATGCCGAAGCAAATTTCTCAGTGAGTTTATGAAGTTTTACAGCAACTGTTCAAGTGAACAGCACCAGAAGTGAACATCAACAAGGGTTACATTTTTGATAACAAATTGTCATTGTGTGAAACATGCCAATAACACTCTATTCTGTATCAGATGGACCGCCATCTTTGGCTGTTAGACAAGCATTGGAATATTTAGGTTTGGAACACAAACTGGTGAATGTAGATTTTGGAATTGGTGAACATATGACTGAAGAATTTGCACAGGTAAGGGTAAAATCAATGATAAATTCCATTAGTTCGGACTTCCACTGTAATATTATATAAAATTATTTGAAATCCCTAAAAGAACCAATACAAATGAAAAATTACATTGCGTCTACGAAACCGCAGTCGCCGATGTAAAACTTCAATTTCTGTCATAACAAATCATACAGAGAAGAATACGCGAAAATAATACCACATCTGCCCGGCTAAACAAAAATAGAAGAAAAACGTTTTTTCTTGCAATAGTCCCACTATGATCCTGTATATTTTGAGATCGAACGTTGTCTGAGGCCATATAATATTTTCACCTAAATTTCAACAATGATTGCATTGAACTGGCCGATACTTGATGAAAATTCACATTAAAACTAACAAATATACTTCATTGTATGATATTCACTATAAAGGGTTTTACAGTTTTACAAAAACTGAGAAACTCGAGAAAGCTATTATAGCGAAACACGTGTCGCAGTTTTTGAAAAAACCCTTTATAGTGAAAATCATACAATAAACTGTATTAGTTAGTTATTTCAACAATTATTGACGCTTTCATCACTACTAGTACTGTCACTGAATGGATTGAAAAAGCTACCCGCTCATCTACGAATCTCAATTTCTTCGGAGTTGGCCGCGGTGGTAGTGCGCCCGACTCACTATCGGAAGGCCGTGGGTTCGATTCCCGCTTCGACCAGATATCTTTCTCGAAAGAATGTAACTAGTTGAAGCTGGGATGATTCTGCAACCGTGTTAGGAATCACACGTTAAAAGGTAAGACCTCGTTAGTCCTTAGCTCGCAAAAGTTTCTCAACTTCTGAGAGTTGTCGTACGTATGGGGGCGACAGCTGATTAACGGAAAACCATATTTTAAACAGATTTTTAAACAAAAACAGGGTTTTGAAAATTGTTCGGAAACGTTCAGTGTAGCAAAACAGCTCGAATATGTGGTAAAAATCAAGAAAAAATGTACAAATCCAGTTGATAACTATCATATTTAAAAATATTCAGTTAACATCTGAAAAAACTTATTTTAATATTTGAATGACTTGATCTGTCTGATTATCATGTAAGTTACCGTCGAAGGTACGAAATATAAAAAAATATAGAAAGTGAGGATATTTTATTCATTATCCCTACACTAGTATATGCATTCAGACGATTTAACGTAAATACGTTATTTGTTAGCTCAGGCACTATGAAATACAACTGTATACAAAGATTTGTCAGTGAGTTAACCAGTGGTTTGTGAAGATTTGAAGTAGTTCTCACATCCTTCTGGAGTTAAATTCACGACTGGTGACTTTCATAGTGAAGACAGTTCAGCAGCTTTTTGGCAACTCCTCTAGGCACTGCCAGTTTTCTCATTGTCAGCCACACGGTTCATAAATTTTCAGTCCATACTCGTGTTTACGGATTGGAGGACTCGAGACCTTTATCATTATGGAAAAACTATAATCGTAAAACATATGATCTAAAATGAGAGGTGTTTCAGAGAAGAATTTTTTGACAGTTTTACCTTTGAATACCGCAAAATAATCTGAATATTATGATATTCATACAAATTTCTATTGTTGCTTGNTCATTGGAAAGCAGACATAAAGTATGTTGCAGAATTCCAGCCGCCCCACAGTGAGAATATTTGGTTAAATTCATCAAAATGCGGTAGTGGGTATTTGATGCTACCCAAGATGATTACCTTGTTGGTTGTCAGATGAAGATCAGCTTTTACGATGTACAAAGCTTGATCTTTCACTATTTCAAAGAGGGCACCATGTATTCAAAGGAAGAACATTTTTGTGTCCTCATAAATGGTTTTACAATGATCGCTGTTGTCATTGCGTCTACGAAACCGCAGTCGCCGATGTAAAACTTCAATTTCTGTCATAACAAGTCATACAGAGAAGAATACGCGAAAATAATACCACATCTGCCCGGCTAAACAAAAATAGAAGAAAAACGTTTTTTCTTGCAATAGTCCCACTATGATCCTGTACTTTTTGAGATCGAACGTTGTCTGAGGCAAAATATGCTTTTCCGTTTTTACGGCATATAGTATTTTCACCTAAATTTCAACAATGATTGCATAGAACTGGCCGATACTTGATGAAAATTCACATTAAAACTAACAAATAGACTTCATTGTATGATATTCACTATAAAGGGTTTTACAGTTTTACAAAAACCGAGAAACTCGAGAAAGCTATTATAGCGGTTTCGCGGTTTTTGAAAAAACCCTTTATATTGAAAATCATACAATAAACTGTATTAGTTAGTTATTTCAACAATTATTGACGCTTTCATTACTACTAGTACTGTCACTGAATGAATTGAAAAAGCTACCCGCTCATTTACGAATCTCAATTTCTTCGGAATTGGCCGCGGTGGTAGTGCGCCCGACTCACTATCGGAAGGTTCTATTCCCGCCTCCACCAGATATTTTTCTCGAAAGAATGTATCTAGTTGAAGCTGGGATGATTCTGCAACCGTGTTAGGAATCACACGTTAAAAGGTAAGACCTCGTTAGTCCTTAGCTCGCAAAAGTTTCGACTTCTGAGGGTTGTCGTTCGTAGGGGTGCGACAGCTGGTTAACGGAAAAACAGATTTTAAAACAGATATATACTTTGTAATAATAACATTTCCTGTAACTGGGTACTCCTGTTGGAAATAAATCGCTTTTTTTCAAACTGAGGTATTTGATGTATAGCCCCAGATAGTTCAGATGTCCTCGTAATGAACATCTACTGAGTAGCCCTGTAATTTTTCTGAGACGATATCGGCTTTTGTCAGACAGTTCCTGTATATAAAACGTTTCTTTTGTATGTTCTCAGGTATATTTTCCCAGTATAACTTATATTTCTCATAGACCCAATACCCAATCGGGTTCTATGCTAATATATATTGGTAACACTACAGCGGTTTCAAGACCTAAACAAGGTGAATCTCCAGGAATTGCATCGAACGATTGTGGGAAATCTATATGAAAGAATCTGAGAATTTGACAATATGCTAAAATCTATGGGGGACTTCAACTATGATTTTGTGACTTGTCACATTTTTTCATTTAAGTTTCAATCCGCATCAACCACATAGGGTTTTTAGCGGCGGTACATATGAGATACAGTTCATTTCAATAGATATTGAATTGAATTGAATACATGAATTCGTTAACCATATTTTATTACATTATTCCATTCGCTATTTAGAATGGTGTTATGTCTTCGGTTAGCTTCAATTCGTTAACTCTTGTTGTTGTTATTGTTGACATGTGGATAGGTGTTCCACTGTTAGTTCCATTTTGCAATGTTCACATTTACTTCGAGCTTCCTTCTTCAGTAAATGTTGGTGTGTGAGACGGGTTTGTCCAATTCTTAGGCAACTTATGGTTATTTGAGTTTTTCTACTGGGGTATAATTTTTTATTTCCATGTTGAGATTTATTTCGTGCAGTTTGTTGGTAGTTGAAGATTGAAATTTCTGTTTACAGACACCGTTTATGAAAATCCCAGGAAATAAGAAAGCCGACATGCTGGCACGTAACGCCCTCTCAAACACAAGTGTAATGACATTTGGAAAAACACTGCACACTCACATAAATATATTGCCAGATAAAAACTTGGCAAATTTGATACCACCAAGAGCGGTACATATCAGAAATACGTGACAGACTTTGGCTGCTCATCATTATGAGATTCAACTCAGTACACCTCGAACTTCACTGTTCAAGAACTCTTTCATTTGAAGAACTGCGTTTATGTGGAATAAACTTCCTGAGAATGGTTTTCCAAATGGATTCAATCTCCAGCGATTCAAATCTACTTTGAATCACTACTTTCACACAGGCACCGCTCTACGAGCGCCTTAAGGATTTTCCTGTAGTGCTTGTGTTTTCTCTTTTAAAAAAAAGCAAACCTTGGGAAGTATATAGATATCGTAATCAGCAGGACAGATTAATGAACTTCAGTATTCTATAACGTTTTAAAAAAACACTCCAATGTGAGATTTCTACTTGGCAGTTTACAAAACTGCGACACGTGTTTCGCTATACAATAGCATCTTCAGGCATCGCAATATATTATTTGTTATAATGGATACGATGGATTTTCATCAAGTGTCGGTTTGTTCTACCATATTCTAGTATTCTAGTTCAGGGCTAGACATTTCTGAAAAACTTTTGTTTTGTGAACTATAAAAAGTATGATTCAGCAAATTCATCACAAGCAGCGGCTCATTCCAGAAATGATCATAATTATTGTATAAATTTAATGTATAAGTTTGAAAATGTTCTCATAGGACGAACTGCAGTAACGTTAGTTACAAATAAAAGTGGTAAAAACATAGAATTTTTCAATTCTCTTTTCTTCATTATGATCTCCTACCACGTAGTAACGGCTACATCCATCAATTTATTGAACATAATTAATTTTTTCAGAAAAATCCACAAAAGGAAATACCAGTTCTAGATGATAATGGTTTCCTATTGGGAGAAAGGTAAGTTTGTATACCAACTGGCAAAATAACGTTCAAAACAAAGTAATGAACAGTGGTGACTGGGTTTTAAAATATGAAATGTCTTTCCGAGTATTCCTTATCTATGTTTGAAACATTTTTCACAATAGCTTCTAGAGAAAAATCGTAATTGAATACCAACCAAGCCATTCGGTGAGAGATTTTCAAAAATGATTTCAAGAGAAAATCCACAATTCTGATAACCATCATATATTAATCGTGATATTCATTCATAAAGATCAAAAACTGTCCAACAAGGTAACCAGAATCTATTGAACATTGAAAAAAAATGTATATCAGTTGAAGGAAATGATTATAAGACATGGAACATTTAAAGTACTTTTTTTAATTTTTTGAAAAATCTGTACGATCACAAAACCACATAGTATTCCTGCCATTTTGAAGACAATAATTCATTCGATTAAAATCAAACTCATTATAATTGTAAAGAAAGGAGAAGCTATCCACTATTCTTGATTTTTTATGATTCTAGCACCCTCCTTCAATTTTTTGAAAAAATATAGCAAATTATAATAACACAATATTAAAACTAATTATTACAGTTTATTGTATGATTTTCACTATAAAGGGTTTTCATTGTTACGATTTTCATTCGGGTTTGAAGGCCGTCGTGGTTTGTAACTGTATCCTAACGATTCGCCAACACGAGTGGCTGGCTTCTTCATAGGTTGATTCATCTTGATGGTTTACCGATGACTGAGCGGCATAAGAAATCTGAAATCTGTTTGAAATCTGTTTTTCCGTTAATCAGCTGTCGCCCCCATACGATTGACAACTCTCAGAAGTTGAGAAACTTGTGCGAGCTAACGACTAACGAGATCTTACCTTACAACGTGTGATTCCTAACACGGTTGCAGAATCATCCCAGCTTCAACCAGATAAATTCTCTTGAGAAAAATATCTGGTCGAGGCGGGAATCGAACCCACGACCTTCCGATCGTGAGTCGGGCGCACTACCACCGCGGCCAATTCCACAACAATGTTTCAAGTAAGTGTGCCTTTCTTTTTTCAGAAGAAGTATTGCTTCATTATTGCTTTCCCATAGAGGCGTCTGATAAATTGGTTGAGGCTTTCGCGGCCGAGATTTTCATTGTAACGATTATCATTCGGGTTTGAAGGCCGTTGTAGTTTGGAACTGTATCCTAACGTTTCGACAGCACGAGTGACTGGCTTTTTCAGAGGTTTATTCATCTTGATGGTTCACCGATGACCGGCTGCGAAAGCCATAACCAATTTATCATTAAGGGTTTTACAAAAACCGCGACACGTGTTTCGCTATACAATAGCTTTATAGTGAAAATCATACAATATACTGTATTAATTAGTTTTAATATGGATTTCCATCAAGTATCGGACAGTTTTATTCAACACTATATCATTTGAGATAAATAATAATGATGACTGAGGGATTGTGAGAAAAATAAAAGTCTCAGTAGACCCGGAAGTTTTGCAATCGTTTCTAGGCATAATTAAAATCATTACTTAAGTTTATGATAATTTCATTTTCAGTAATGCAATTCTCCAGTACCTGGCAGAACGATATGGAAAAGATGACACCATATATCCAAAAGATCCAATGGCTAGAGCAGTTGTGAATCACAGACTCTGTTTCAACTTGTCCACTTACTACAGATATATTTCTGAATACACGGTGAGTTCACTCATTTTTCCATGGATTATTGACTGATATTTCCTGAAACAATTTATACCAATTTATTGGTTTTTTTCAAAAGTTTTGTCCGTTTTCATGGATCTATTTTGAACTGTAATATCTTGGCGAATTCTTATTCAATTCAATCAAAATATGCCCCATTCAAATAAGTGCACTTTTGGCAACGGAACAGAATGAAAATTGTGTACTTGAGATTCAATGGAGTCGACGAAGGCCGTATTTGCCTGATTGAATATGTTTTTTCTGGTGAGAAAGTTTTCGGGAGTATTTGAAAAGATGGTAGTTCGTTGGCAAGAGGTGAGGGAAATATGGTGGTTGCGGCCAAACTTTGACGCTCAAATTTCGGACGGTAATATGTGAAACGTACAGAGGAGTGTTGTCGTGCCGTGTTCTGTTGACCAGTGCCGACTGCTGCTGATTCAATCTACGGAACATTTCGTCGATTTACTCTCAATACAACTCTGCTGTGATGGTTTGACGGGTTGCAGAAATTTCTAGTGAATCACACCAGTCGCTGACCATCATACAGTTAGATTAGGTTAGGTGCAAAGTGAGTGGGTCTATTCGCCCCTTCACCGCAACCCGCAAGGGTTTATTCTGGCTCACACCTTTTCTCACTCGGCCAAACAAACCCAACTTCTCAACGAAGCCGATTAGTTTATATGGTGAGTGGTATTTCAGGTCAGATGGTAATAGTACGGCTCTGCCAAATTCTAAAGACCTAATTCGATCCCCAGCGGGGCAGGCACTAAGCATATGCTCTGTTAATGAGGTAGTCGGATAGTCAAGTTGCAAGATTCCCACCTTGATACCCACGAAAACCTTCCCATATGAGTGTTTTTGCACGTCAACTACACCTGACTATGCCTTATATTCAGCCGTGCAGGGCTTTTTCGCCTCTGGTTTTGGTGAAACTTCACTTGAGCGCAAACGTTTGCTAACCTGCTCATAAGGGGTTAATTCCTTCAACTGAGACAGATTAAGCGTACGCCGCAGCTCTCGCTCCTGAACTAAATTTACAGGGAGGTCAATTGAAGTCGTAAACTCGACATCCATCTCCTCTGTAGACTCGCTCCTGAACTAAATTTACAGTGAGGTCTGCTGGAGTCATAAATTCGGCATCCATCTCCTCTGAAGACTCGCTCCCTAACAAAATTTACAGGGAGGCCAGTTGGAGTCGTTAACTCGACATCGATCCTCTGTAGACTCGCTCCTGAATTAAATTTACAGTGAGGTCCGTTGGAGTGGTAAACTCGACATCCATTTTCTCTGTAGACTCGCTCCTGAACTAAATTCACAGGAAGATCAGTTGGAGTCGTAAACTCCACATCCATCTCCTCTATAGAATCGCTTCTGATCTAAGTTTACATGGAGGTCAGTTGGAGTCGTAAGCTCGACATCCATCTCCTCTATAGACTTAGCGTCAGAAAAAATTTTTCGAATTAACTCTGTAAATAAAGGTCCCACGAATAGCTAGGGAAAGAAGGTCAATCACGGCAGAGCCCCGCATTACCGTGACAAGGCGATGCTACGACGAGAGAGCGCCCGGTATCTCAAAGGTTCCGTAGAGACAGCTGATAGGCTCAGTGTCGTTCATCCTTTCGGCACGGATACACACACATTAGGACTAAGCCATCGTTGGGATGCCATTCAGTTAGGAAATAACAGAACCACAAGTGATTCTGTCATTCCCGTATCCAGCGGGGCTACGTGGAAGCAGGCATCCGATGGCCGGTTTGCTCAACCCCCACATCCCAAGCCATCCCAACCATCAGACAGTACCCATGGTCTTTTTTTGACGGATTTTTACCTTTGGGAAGAGGCTTAGTGGCTCATTGGTACTCAACCACTGTCTTGAACGTCGTAGATTCACTTCTCATTATACTTGACGATCTGATCCAAAAATAGTCGTTTTGGTTACGAAAACGAAAGAAGATCAGACATTGAAACGTGACAATTTCTGTCGATCTTTCAAATCGTGTGGCACCATTTTTCGAGCTATTTGACCTTCCCAATAAGTTTCAGGCCATCAAAAATTACATAGGACCTGACATCCAGTTCTTCCGCCATCCCAAGCACCGGTTGTGATAGGCCAGCCACCACCAGGGTCCTCAAATCTTCGTCCTGGATTAATGTAGGTCGATCACTTTGGGGCTCAACTTCGACGCTAAAATCTCCGGAATGAAATTCTGCAAACCACCGTGGAAAAGTGCGTTCATCAACCAATGTTAATGACAATGATAGGCATTTGGCCTATCAAATATATATCTGGTTGATTTTTCGGGCTGTTTCAGCAGCGCTCTGGTTCGATTCAAATCCGTAGAAAACATATTGCCGTAAAACGCTCAACGACATGAGCTGAAAAAAGGCAAAAAAATTAAGTTCTGGAAAAAATTAACAGCATCAATGTATACTAAGTATACAAAATCATCTACGAACAGTGTATACACGACACAGTAGAATGAATATTCATTGAGATGTGGACCTTTGAAATAACCTAATATTACATCTGATGTATCATTTCTTCAGTATTAGCAAATTAACCCCGCGCAGACTCGTACTGTCCAGTGATTCTCGTGATACATTCCAATGAAATCTGTAAAAATCTTCCAATTCTGGAAAAATCAAGCAATCTGTTAACTGAACCACTCACAGTAAATTGGAAACCCGGAATCCCGGGTTTCCAAGTTGGAGTTATTTATTCACAGGAAAATAACTTCAAATATAATGCATATCATGAAATGTAATCGAGAGTGCACATTGTGAAATATGTGAAACTGAAATGAAAAATACGTTACAGTTTTGAACAACAAAGATTATGATGATAAACTAGGGTAAAACTTTTTTGGTGACGAAATATCTCTCTATTCGAATTTTACATAAATGAATATCGGAGCAAGTCAACTGATAAATATGATGAATTCATAATATACTCTCTCAATATTCATTTTCTCAGAATAAAGCAAGGTTGTTCATTATCCAAGTCCAACCATCGCGCTCTGTCTTCGAAAGGAGCTGAAGACTCGTCTGTGTTCCAAAGAAGGAGTTTCTTTTTCCGGCAGAAGAGTTACCTGACTTTCATTTTATATTACATTCTGTCTCCGAACAATTTTCTTCCAATTTGAAAAGGCACTCATTGTACTAAAAAATATCTATGAAATAGACACTTAATGAGTCCACTTGCTATAGTGGATTTTTCAGTTACGACAGGTAACTCAAGAGGTTCAATCAATTGGACAATGTAATTTTTTATTGCGTGAAATATATACGAGATACGAGTATATTACACATTCGTGATTGTAACTTGACCCTTGGATAAGTTCAAAGTGTTGTACAGCTTGTCAAATCTGGAAAGAGATTTTAAAATTATCTCTCTCAGTCTCATAGTCTTCTAACGAACGCGGGCGGGACTATAACAGGTTTCAGAAAGCTCTTCATACATTTGACAAGCTGCAGTAACTTGACCCCGCTGAGATGCACAAAGTATAAATGAATGCAGTGAATTTTATGACGCAATACAAAATAATACAAATTATCTAAAAGAACAATGCGTTCAGACCAGTCTCAAATTACCTACACTGTAGATGAATGAACTAACACCTATCAGAAAACATCTACTCCCCTGGCAGGTGTCAGTGCAGAATTCTTCACTGAAGTTATTCCTGCTTATGCTGTTGGCGATACAACTGCCAGAATCGATTCCGCCAGTTGTACTGACACCTATCGGATATTATACAACGCCCTTCGTGGTATTACCTAAGGGAGTAGTTGTTTTCTAATAGGTGTCAGTCCATCAACCTACACTGTAGGTAATTTGAGACTGAACGAGTTGTTCTTTTAGATAATCTGATTCACAGCCAGTCTCCAAGTATGATTACTTATTTTGTGAACAAAATAATACTTACAGATACAAATTGAACCTTGATGTCAATTATTATTTTAGGTTGCTCTGTATATACTATTGCTCTCATCTGATGTTTGCAAATTTGGGGAATTAAGCTATATTGCTCGAGCTGAAATATATATGACACTCTACAGGATACTCAAATACCTGTGTACAATTATCATAAAACAAAGTAGTTATTCACTACAAAAAGTGACAACTTTGAGAGAAATCTCAATTTATTTGCCGTTGACAAATAAGTTTGTGCTAAAATGACCTTTTTGCATGTATGGAAAAATATTTCCCATATTAACAATGAAATTCAACTATCCATGATAATAATTATAGAAAATTCACAATAAATTTTCTTTTGAAGATGCGTTTCGCTACACGGTAACTTCATCAATTAGTAGTACATCAAACTACTCTAGAATATCTTTTATATAACAAGATAATAACGAAACTTATCAGATACACGATTAGATGTGGTAAGACAAGTAGAATTTGAAAACATAATTATTAATCGTGAATTGTATTGATTGTTCTTCCTGAATATACCTGTTTTGCTGAAATTATTCATCTACCTAATTCAGTTTGACATAAAAGACCAACATTTTACCTGTTTTCCTGAAGTAATATTGTTTCTTCAAAATCTACCCATATTACCAGATTTAATCATTTATATCATAAGTTTTGTCATTACTTACTTTAATATGAAAGACATTGTAGAATGGTTTCATGAACCAGTAACTGATGAAGCTACCGTGTGGCAAACAACTTATTCAATGCTACTGTTAAAAATACGTTTCAGCAAAATAAATCATTCTGTAATAGTTATTTTTCATTCCAATAAAAAATTAATACTTTCTCATTACAAGACAAAATACATTGACTCTGTGTTCTCAGCAAAGAACTTCAGTTGGTCATCTTCTATCGGTACCTATATGGTGGAAATTCTGAAAGACTGTCCAAACTTGTAGATATTCATTCCTGTAATATAATTTGATGAATTAATCACCGTCTGTAGTCTTTCCACAAGTGAAGTTTCATGCAAATAATAAACATATAGTGTACATATGATGCACTGTTTGGAACCTTTGGTGTAGTAATGAATATTACTGGAGGTTTTTCCCCAACACTAAATCGTTATTTTTAACACCTCGACACGTGTTTCGATCACCAAGTGATCATCTTCAAAGAGGAAGATTAAAACAGTTTTAAAACTTTTGAAAAACGTGTGGTGTTAAAAATAACAATTTGGTGTTAGGGAAAAAAACTCCAGTAATATTCATATAGTATACATATGCACATTTTTTTCAGTTGGCACCAATGTTTTTTGATTATCAAAGGACTCCTCTGGGTCTGAAGAAAACGCATATTGCCCTGGATAATTTTAACACCTACTTGAAGTTACTTGGGAAGAAATATGCTGCAGGAGGTAAGAAGCATTTTGTATTTGGTCTATTTAACATCCAGTCAAATCAGTTTTGATGTGAGTGTTGACAAATTGCTAATGAAATAGTGTTATTTGAAATTAGAGTAGGGTACATTTCTTTCCTAGCAATTAAGACATATTATTTATAATTTATACATTAACTATCATAAACTTCAATTATTTCCTTATGAAAAGTAAATACTAGGAGCTTTTGTAAGGAAATAATTTTCTTCTGAGGGGTGAATGTAATATCAACTATTCGGTGAATTGACGCAGTGGTAATGCGCCCTACTTATGATCGAAAGGTGTTGAGTTCGATCGCTACCTAGACCAGATAATTTTCTAGAGATAATTCACTTTGTTGAATATAGTTGAGTACAGTAGCATCAATTACTCAGGTAAACTTTCAGAAAATATTCAAAGTTATTTCTCTAAATACAAAATTTCAACAGCTTTCACAAGTAATAATAAGTTAGGTAGACCCCTGTCTATTGCAAAACCCAGACGGGATAGAATGGAAAAATCAGGTATATATAATGTTACTGAAAAGGCCATCACAATCAATTCAGAGTTTGTGTAAAAGTAAGCCTTCAAGTATTTTCATTCTGGAGATGTACGCCTCATGAAATATTATCCAAACTTGTGAATTTTCATTCTGTTTTAGCACAATTCAGTTCAGCCTTTAACTGAGAGATGTCGGATCTGAACCAATTATTCGTATAGATAGAGAAGAATAATAATTTTGATGTAACAATCATGAAAGTGAGATTAAGAGTTGTGAGATAATTTATTTGCATATCTCTATATCGATGAATTTTTCAATATTCACGACTAATGTGGATGTAAGTTACACAGTACTTTTGTTATTTTATTTCGTGCCAGCTAACACACATCATGTTTTTATCGATAAAAAAATATGCACAAAACATATATCTCTTCCATCTCGTGAAAATGTATGAACTACTTCATTCAAAATAATTTCGATACATCTATCGCATCGATATTTTGATGTGCCTACTATTCAAATCTGATGGAATGCTTGACTTCAGAAAATACATCGTTTTTTTGAATCATTTTTGAAAGAAAAGCGTTGCGTTTATCAGTCAAAAATTATCCATCAAATTCAATATGGAGGAACAAAGGAATGAAACTCAAAAATTCCTACCGTATCCATTCTACCATTAAGTTAAGAAAATTTATTGAGTGCCCTGAAAAGTAGGCTGTCATGACATACGTCACAAAATGTGTCGAAGAGTTAAAACCGCCCCAGTTTGACAATGGGATTCCCTCGAAAGTATCTAGTTATACTTTAGAAAAAATTGTGGTGGTATCCAGGAACGAAAGTTGATGCTGTTCAATATAGCCACCCTGTTGATTATTAGGTGAGGGTTGGCTCCTATGATTCACGAAGCTGGATCTTTCTATATTTCAAAGGTGGCACCGTGCTTTTCCAATATAAGCACTTTGGTGTCCTCTAAAATGGTTTTATAACCTTTACAATGATCGCTGCAGTCAAGTGAATCAGAATAATACGCATTTCAGAAACCGCATTCGTTTATGTGAAACTTTGTCAGTTTTATGTATCAATCCACACAGTGAAGACCACTCGTAAACGTCCATGTTGATTATATTATATCTTCACGACTGAAAGTTCGTACATCGTTTGAAGCAGATAATTTTTAATGATCGCGACAATTCCTTCCAACTGTCATTCTGTCTAACTGACGACCGAACTACTCTTTTCCAGGACCAACGCCGCTGTTACCACTAGCACTACTCAATAGTGACTCATGCTGACTGACAAGTCGATGCAGACAACAGTGTTGCCAACTGGATGAACTATAAAGTTGCTACACATGAACCAAAATTCCGCTACACTGCTTCATATTCTGTTACGCTTGGGTATATGACACAAATCAGTTTGCGCATACGCCCTATAGAAAGTTATATACCACATAACTTATAGTATGTGTACCGTTCAGATACATAAAACTGGAACTGTCAGGAATCAGGATCATGCTTACTTTCAATCGCGCAACTCAGTAGATGGCACCAAGTTTTCTAAATTCACAGCAGTTGATTTTTGAAAGCTGTCAAAATCAATAAAACTAAATAAACATCACATCACACTTTCATTATGATTAGGTACTTATAAGATATCATTTGTTTTATATTATAAGAGGAACTAAATATCAATTTGTTCACGTACTTAGTCAGACTAGAACTTTCTTCCATTTCCACTGTAATTTGTTCCATATAATTTATAATACTCAAGACTTCTAGTTTCAAGATATTAAAGATTATATGAATGACAATATTCAAAAATCTCCTTCTTCTCTTTCATCATGTAATGGCCTCAGCAACTAAGACTATGACGTATTGACTGTGCATTCAATTGTCGGCTGTCAGCTTCGAGTGCTGTCCACTGCCTCTTCTTCTTCCATATTTTTTTCGATATTGATCATTTGTAGAAAATTCCGTTCCTTTATGTTCAAATCCGCTACGCCGCTACCGTTGAGTAAATTGCGCTACGGTAGCGGAATTCCGCCACGGTTGGCAACACTGGCAGCCAAGTCTAGATAAACTCTATCAGACCAATCACTATGTCTTCCGGTTTTTTATTATTATTTTCGTTGGTTAGATTGCCATTTTCGAGCTTGCAGTCAATGGGGTTGGTCATTTGTACTGCAGTAATCTTGAATAGCACCGCTGTCCAGTTTGGAGTATAAGCTCGAAAAATTATTTCACTTTCGAAGTTATCAGCGTTTGGGATTCGGTTGAACGTGCAAAATTTATAAATTCATGTGCGTACAAAAGAACGCATTCGAAAAGATTCGAAATTTGTTTGCCGAGGTCTGCAGATTCTGATACAGGTTAGATTAGGTTAGGTCCAAAGTGGGTGGGTCTATTTGACCCTCCACTGCAAGCCGCAAGGGTTTATTGTGGCTCACACCTTTCACACTCGACCAAATAGGCCCAGCTTTTTAACGAAGCCGATTAGTTTGTATGGTGAGTGGTTTTTCAGGTCAGATGGTAAGAGTACGGCTCTGCCGAACTCTAAAAACCTCATTCGGTCCCCAGCGGGGCAGGCACAAAGTATTTTTCTGCTGTTTCATCATTTCCCAAACAGAGGCGACACACACTGTCTTCCGACAGTCCGAGTCTCTGCATATGATGATTCAAATGACAGTGACAGTGACAGCTATAGTCCAGCAACTGTTTGGTATCGAGCTTCGAAGGGTAAATAAACGTCTGGAGTAAGCCAATCCTAGAAGACTCCGCCAGAAGTCCATAAATCTTCTAAATCTTCTTGCCATCGAGGTGTTCAATCTTTTTTTGGTAAAGCAATGCCGATGTCAGGTTCTGGCCCAAGGTAGCTGCTTGCAACACCCTCCTATGCAAAGGAGTCAGCATCCTCATTGCCTTCCAGGTCAGTATGGCCAGAAATTCACACCAGAGACAATCTGTTGTCTTCCTATCGAGGAGAGTTGTTTTCGGCAATTTGATACCAATTTAGATGTTGCTAGGTAGGAGCAAAGAGCATTCAACGCCGCTTGACTGTCCGAAAATATTTTTATTGATTTGTGTATGATTCCATCAAGCCTCTCTCTTCAGAAAAATGTGGAGAGAGGTAGATCTAGAAGGATCTCCATGGCTGCTGACAGTGTGGTACTGATGGCACCACTGATGGCCGGAGAAGCCTGTCTCTGTCAACTAGAGAGCTTCGCCTGGACCGTTTTCTGTAAAGCCTTCGGCCACCAGGCAATTGTACCATGGGTGATCATTGGTCTGCCAATCACCACATAAATCCAATGGATTTGTTTGGGACCTAAACCCCAAGTTGTACCATTAACCCTGAGTCATGTCCATAGGGATAGTCTGGCTTTGTGTAAAACTTATTCTAAATGAGCGTTCCAGGTGAGTTTTTTATCAGGGGCAATGTCAAGATATTTCACCTCCGTTCCAAATGGAATGACCTCACCATTGAAGACAAGTAGCATTTGATCGTTCAATAACAAGCGCAACAGCTCTCAATTCTCTATGTTCCTCAATTGCGTTATTCCAAATATAGGTGACATAGAAGGTCGCCCGTTGATCTTTGGTTTCGAAAGCCATATTGATGATCGCTTAAGATGTTGAAGCCTTCCAAATATTTGAGGATATGGTGGTTTGCGACTTTCTCCGTGATTTTAATATCACTGATAGCAGAGCGACTGGTCTATAATTATTTGAAATATTTTTATTGCCCTTTTTGGGTTCAGGCTGAACGCGAGCAATCTTCTTTTTTGTAAGACAGGTTGAAAAGCTAATTATTTCGAAGGATTTGCTTTGAAACTTTTTCAAAACTTTATTTGTACATTTAAGGCAAATAACTACAATTGAATGACATGAATAAGAAAACAAGGTGTATAAATAAGTTCGCATATGACGCAATGCTGAGTAAGCAGGCTGGATCGGCTAACGACCTGGTCTGGGAACATGCATCTGTAATGGTATACCGGTGTACTATCAGTTCCTGATATAACTAGCTACAAAATACTGTTGCAAGTTCATTTGTACACTTTTTGAGTACGACGACGGGCACTTAATCTGGGCCAGATGCCTTGTTGGTATTGAGCTATTTCAAAATTTGCCTGGACGCTGTCGGAAAGTAAATTTCGGCATTGTGGATTCTAGTGTGGAAATAGTGGGTGGTGCCTTTTTCAGAAATTCCACTGTGGAGTGGGACGCAAATTGTTCAGCTAGTAGGTTTGCTTTTTCTATGGCTGTTATTGCAACTGAACCGTCCGCCTATATTGGTGATGGAGTTGTGGATTTTGTAAATGTCTGATAAACAGCTGTAGCTACCAGAAGAATCGAGACCCGTTGGAATTCGCAAGAAGCAGTTCATCTCTAATTCCCTATTTGTGGAGTTCTTCACTTTCATTTATCCTGAGTTTGCAGCTGTTGCGAGCATTAACAAACCTAGTTCAGTTTTTGGCACTGGGATTTTGCGCCACTGCACCGTTTGCCGTCAGAAGGTCGTTTCATTGAAAAAAGGATATATTATGCATCCATGGATGATAGAATAACTTCCGTGACTTCAGAAGCACAAGTTGATGGATCTTTAGAGCGGAAACAAACATCTAGCCAGGGGCAATTTCGGAAATGATCCTGAAGATCTCCCATTCAGCTGATCTGTAATGCCAAACTTTGCGCGGCTCAGATTGTTCCCCAACGTTCATCAGCAATTCACTCAACACTGGAATAATAAGTTTGTGGTCAGGAAATCTCAATGGAGGCCTTACGGTGACTGTGTGAATTTCTGGATTGATTGTTAGGTATAGATCCAAATGACTAGCATATTCTCCATCACGGTCAGGAATAGTGCCCTGTATTATGTATCGCTAGGTGGTCGATGAACGCAGCATATGAATTTCGTGATCTTCTGTGATATTATGTTGAGCCATGTGTCTTATATTATTTTTTCAATTTCGCATTTTTCTTCACTGAACGGGAACCTAACAAGATATATAGGTGATTTTGTTCCAACCATTTTTTTAATGAATAATGGTGGGAGATATCAGCTCCGGTGACAATACTAGGGATAACACTATTAATAAAGGATAGAAATACTTCGAATGTGCACCCCACTGTCATATGAATTTGTTAAATGAATGTTAAAATATGTTTTCCTCTATAAAAGACAACCCACTGAAGTAGAAACTTGTGCAAACTGAATATTAACTAGGTCTTACCTCTGAACTTGCGATTCCTACTACTCTGTTGAAATCACAGTTAACTCTCAGCAGAAATTTTTCAATAATTGTTTTTGACGAATCAATGAGTACAAGAATATTTCGAATATGCACTAGTTTCATCTATCTATCTATCGTTTATCTTTGATATACCAGGATTGAGTTCTCTGTCGATCCTATAGATGGCGTATCCGTGAATGGAGATGTGATCGAATTTATTTACTCAGGCTTATTCTTTGAGGACAGTTGAGTCTGGTTCAGCCTAACACCACTGAAGAGTCCTATGGCGGGCAAAAACCGCACTGTCTGGTGTTGAATCATAAATTCTGATTTTCAACTTGTTGCATGGCAGTGAAATCTGCAATGAAAGACATAGCAAGAATCTCGTTGTCAGTCGATGTCGAAGCTTGGCTTTCCAACCGGTAGGGAGGGCAACGTGTGCTTTTAGAATTGTCCGCTAGGCCGCTTGCTATGACACCTTCAGATTTTTCAAGAAGATAAGTGATATTTGAAGTGTACGTAATATGAACGCAGACTATTTCACAATACGTTAATAGAATGAGAGATGCATGTAACAAAATTACCTCTAAAACATTTCACAATGTGAAGAATGAATTCGTAAACTGACTACGTGATTGTGGAAAATTTCATGGTGTAAATTTTGAAAATTTTATCCTTTGGATAAAATATTTTTTCGAAATTATGATTTTTATCTAGTTATCTATCTAGTATTCTAGTATATAACCTGAAAGGTAGCTGCTTGCAACACCCTCCTATGCAAAGGAGTCAGCATCCTCATTGCCTTCCAGGTCAGTATGGCCAGAAATTCACACCAGAGACAATCTGTTGTCTTCCTATCGAGGAGAGTTGTTTTCGGCAATTTGCTACCAATTTAGATGTTGCTAGGTAGGAGCAAAGAGCATTCAACGCCGCTTGACTGTCCGAAAATATTTTTATTGACTTGTGTATGAGTCCATCAAGCCTCTCTCTTCAGAAAAATGTGGAGAGAGAGAGCTTCGCCTGGACCGTTTTCTGTAAAGCCTTCGGCCACCAGGCAATTGTACCATGGGTGATCATTGGTCTGCCAATCACCACATAAATCCAATGGATTTGTTTGGGACCTAAACCCCAAGTTGTACCATTAACCCTGAGTCATGTCCATAGGGATAGTCTGGCTTTGTGTAAAACTTATTCTAAATGAGCGTTCCAGCTAAGTTTTTTATCAGGGGCAATGTCAAGATATTTCACCTCCGTTCCAAATGGAATGACCTCACCATTGAAGACAAGTAGCATTTGATCGTTCAATAACAAGCGCAACAGCTCTCAATTCTCTATGTTTCTCAATTGTGTTATTCCAAATATAGGTGACATAGACGGTCGCCCGTTGATCTTTGGTTTCGAAAGTCATATTGATGATTGCTTAAAATGTTGAAGTCTTTCAAATATTTGAGGATACGGTGGTTTGCGACTTTCTCCGTGATTTTTGATATCACTGATAGCAAAGCGACTGGTCTATAGTTATTTGAAATATTTTTATTGCCCTTTTTGGGTTTAGGCTGAACGCGAGCAATCTTCTTTTTTTTTGTAGGACAGGTTGAAAAGTCTACATCTTCATTTGCGCACAGTACGATGACGGGCACTTCATCAGGGTCAAACGCCTTGTTGATATTGAGCTAATTCAAAATTCGCCTAGACGCTGTCGAAAAGTAATTTCCGGCATTGTGGTTTCTAGTGTGGGAATAGTGGGTGGTGCCTTTTCCAGAAAATCGACTGTGGAGTGGGACGCAAATTGTTCAGCTAGTAGGTTTGCTTTTTCTATGGCTGTTGTTGCAACTGAACCGCCTGTATTGGTGATGGAATTGTGGATTTTATAAATTTCTGATAAACAGCTGTAGCTACCGACCAGAAGGATCGAGACCCGTTGGAATTCGCAAGAAGCAGTTTATCTCTAACTCCCTAGTTGTGAAGTTCTTTGCTTTCATTTATCCTAAGTTTGCATCTGTTGCGAGCATTAACAAACCTAGTTCAGTTTTTGCGACTGCGACTGTGTGAATTTCTGGATTGATTGTTAGGTATAGATCCAAATGACTAGCATATTCTCCATCACTGTCAGGAATCCTGGTTTTCTCATTTATAATTTGAATAAGTCCGCTGCTTATTGCGAAAACCTCAGCTTCGCGACCTTGTTCGTCGCCGACATTTGAAAATTTGAGCCATTCGATATTGTGGACATTGAAGTCGCCGCCGAATATGGAAATTTCGGCACTAGGATGATTGACTTGCAGAAAATCAATGGTGTTTGTAAGTGAAGAGAATAGTGCCCTGTATTGTGTATCGCTGGGTGGTCGATGAACGCAGCATATGAATTTGGTGATCTTCTGTGATATTATGTTGAGCCATGTGTCTTATATTATTTTCTCAATTTCGCATTTTTCTTCACTAAACGGGAACCTAACAAGTTATATAGGTGATTTTGTCCCAACAATTTTTTTAATGAATAATGGTGGGAGATATCAGCTANTTTTTTTTACTCATTATTTTATTACAATATTTATAATCCAAAAACCGAACATTCTCTGCGTATCTGAAACGTGGTGTAATAGTTCGAGTATAGACACTATTCAATTCGATGGATATAATGTTGCCACACACTTCATAAGACACGATCATACCTACACATGGAGGCGCTCTTATTTTGGTAAAAAACGAATTTGTTCACAAAAATGTGTCAATTCTAGGAAATATGGTCGTTTTTTCTGACAAGCTATTCAGTGCTCTAGAACTCTAGATTATTGTGATAAACATTTCGATAATATTATTGTCTGTGGCGATCTGAATGTTGATTATTTATGTGAGTCAAAAAACAAAACTTTATTTGATGACTTGCTCCAAAGTTTCAATCTGGCTTGCAAAAATATTGAAACGACAAGAGTTTTCACTTATTCAGACGAAAGAACCAGTATTTCAAAAATTGATAACTTTTTAACAAACATGCCCCAAACACTGTATTCGGAAAGAGCTTTATATGTAAATCTAGCAGATCATTTATGTTTGTGCTTTGATATGACAACTATCTCATATTCTAGTGATAATATGCATAAACACATCAGTTACATGAATACAAACCTCGAAAATCTTTGTCGACTTCAAACCATGTTGAATAATGAAAATGTTAAATCTGTCTATGATAACTCTTTTAATATTCACTGTTCTTATGCGACTTTTCTGATATTATTATCATATTGGATTGGCATGTCCATTTGTTAAAAGAACCGTTAATCTCGATCAAAACATTTTCAATGAATTTAAAAAAGCATACAGAAAAATACTACATGAAACCAAGTATTTATTTTATCAGGGTAGTCGTGAAAATAAAAACCACCACGAAAAACAGAAACAAATATGGAGCATGGTGAGACATAAAACAGGGAAAGGTAAGAAAATAATAATTCGCGAGTTACGGATAAATGATACACTTGTCTGCGATAAAAATATTATCGCTAACAACTTTGGCACACATTTTTCAAAGATAGCTGAAAGAACCATATATAAAAAACACTTTGGTTCCACGTCTTTCAGTAGCACAACAACAATGTTTGAAAGTCAAATCTTCTATTTTTCCCCTGTTCACTCAAGCGATATTTGTGAAATCACTTTATTTAAAATAAAAAATACTAACTCAGAAGGAATCGATTGCATCCCTACGAAAATCTTGAAAAGCATTTATTTATATATTTATATTTATTATTAGCTTTTTCGATCAGACATTGAAACGTGACA
>NW_019294189.1:4155-27113 GCF_000500325.1 Leptinotarsa decemlineata
GCAATTCTGAACGTTCATGCGCTCGATTAATTGATTTTTTCTTTTCACTTTTAACCCTTACGTACAACCACCCACATCATGCAAACGATCAGATTAACGTAGGGCATTGATGCTATCAATATCTGACGCGCTTGAGTATGTCCATGCAACAGTATTTTTTTACATATTTAAAAATCTATAGCCGCTTCCCCCACCGATGAAAAGGTATGTATTATAAAACATTTTTTTATTCTTATTATCTAAGCTTCGCAACCTAATATGTCTCAATGACGCTCGAGTAAATCCCCATTTTGCATCGTGGGCTCCCCTGCTATAACAAACAAACTTACATTCGCATTTATAATATTAGGAGGGGTTAGCCAATGGATGTCTGAACTAATGAAATGCACCACGAAACATTGCCAACCACCTTCAAATAAAAGTATAGCGAACTACACTAGACCTACCGAGTAATAAAAATTCTAACAATTCCGTTGGTACCTATCAACATTCCGATTACAGTGGAAGATGTGGAAGATTTGAGAACTCGTATAATTGCTGGGTGTAACGCAATCAGAAACGATCCTGGTGTTTTTGAAAGAGTTTGGAAGTCGATGAGGAGAAGATTGGATTTTTGCATACGAGCAAGGGGTAGTGATTTTCAACAGTTCTTGTAGAATAAGAAATATTGCATATGAAATTCATATGCATAACGAAATTCTTTTTCTATCCATATCTTTGAAACAAAGCACCTTATCAAAAATCATCAAAGGACAAAATATCCTTTGAATAGTCCTTGGAATAGTGCTTAACATTTTTTACCGCATGTTTAATAAATACCCTATAGAGTAGACATTCATACGCTTATTTGATTCAATCCCAGCCATAAAAAGATTGTTGAGTCTATTGAGAACAAGTTTTCTACAGCAGAACAAAGAATGATCATTATCTTTAGTTTCTATCCAAACGTCACTTCTGTGCATAAAAATCGTTCAGAGAGTTTATTTTCCATTAAATAATTTTCTTTCTTGCTTCGAAAGTTCTCCAATTTTTTTGTATAGATAGCTAAAGATGGAGAAGTAGAGAGACTGTATATTGTACTATGTAGCACTCAGAAGTTTGTTGCAACCTCACCTCGAGCTTGTTTCCCTGGGAAATTTTTCATGTCACTCGCATGGATGAATCTAGTATCTACAATATACAATTAACTGAGGTAAGTATCAGTAGTCGTGTAAGTTGAGATATAATATATCCTCAAAATTGTCCTTTGCAAATGTCACACAGGCACTACTGGCAAATATAAAAAAATTATGAAAAGATAAATATAAATGATATATGAAAAAATACTTTCTGGAGTATGAAATATCAGACCTAAGATCCCAAAAATATCTAAAGTCTATCCAAATTCAAGATAGAATAAAACAAAACAAAACCGAAGCGTGATGTTCACGTGATCACCCACTGTCACATGGAAAGGGCAGCATTCATTGGTGAATTCGTCTTCTTGGTACGAGTTCGGTACCAGCACAAGGTTGTAATCAGTCGTTTGCGTGCTTGTGTGGTGTGCGTTATACTATATTGTTCAAAATTGTTTTCCAAGATGTCCAGTACAGACACTGCTGATGACACTGTGAGCTATCCTCCAGCCAGGAAACGATCCAAAAAATAACATTTGAGTGTTGAGATGAAAGCAGTGATTTTAAATGTGTTCAAGAAAGAGTTGGAAGAAATTGATACATCGACTGTCGACGAAGTCGTATCGAAAGGTTCCGATAAAATCGAAATGTGTTGCGCTTCGATTTACAATGTTTTACGGGAATATAAACAAAATCATACATTTTCCAAACCGAATACAAATCAGAATCGTCAAACCGTTATAAAATCAATAGATGATGCTGATGAACATGCAATCAAGAGGAAAGTGCATTAATACTTTTTCAGAAATGAAATACCCAAGATGGACAAAGTACTCACAGAAATAAATGTAGATGTTTTATTGCCAAGTTTTAAGCGGTCAACATTCCATAAAGTATTGAAACATTTGAATTTTGTATGGAAAAACGAGGGCGCAATAGTTTATTATTGACGTACTAGAAAATGAATATTTCGAAATAAAATCTCGAAATATCCATCGCTCCCAACTACCTGTATCGTTGGTTTTGGTAAATGCCTGCCAAAAAACAACTACTTTCCCGACTAATATCACGCTGAATATTGAATTATATCTGGCAGACATTTTTGCAGACGTCACAGAGATTAGTCTTGCAGATGTTTCTTGTTCATCCAGCCCTAGGACGATGCTGAAATCATTCGGGTAGATGTAGGAAAGATCCGACCTCAACAAATAAGTGCCTGGACCTTAATTAATTTCAACGCGGCTCAACTGCATGTATGATAGCTTCATCTATGAGAAGGATTGGTAACTAGTAACACCTCCATTTCGTGAATGAAACCCCAAGCGAAAATATCCCATGTACCAGTACGCTAACTATTACATCCCATGTACGTACCATAACCTCAAGTGGGCAAGAAACATCCCATGTACCAATACTTCAACTGTTAGAATATTGGTATAGTCGAAGTAACCGATATTGTGCACTCTTAAAGTTAGCGGCACTCTCAAAAGCCGACAAAACCAATACATAGAAATGAACCGGCTGCGAAATAGTCCACATGTACTGTAGAATTGGCGGTTCGTATTGGATAATTTTTACTAACTGAGTTTTATGATTGGCTGAAGAGTCATGAAATTAAATTTGAATCTTGTTTCGGTGACAAATGGAAATCGGGGAATGCAGCGATGGTTATCGTCATCGTGTTCAGTTCAGGAACTGATCGCGATTTGAGTGTTGGTATTCGATATTGGTGCAGTTATAATTACTTGAATATTTTTGTTATCTGTTAAAATGTGGCGTCCTTGGACAAGTACTAATAGTAATAACGAGTTTGATAACAACGCAGACTTTTTCCTGTGTAGTGATTCCAATATCAATGGTGAACAATGCGAAAAAGACATACCAGTGAATAAGATTCAAGTGCATTTGAATATTGAAACACAATGAGTATGTTTCAATGTATATAAGAATCTAAATCTCAAGTTTGGTTACGTGGAAAACAACTACAACTACAACGACTACAACTGAAATCATAAGGAAGAAATCGAATACTTCCGGCCATAACGTGAGTTGCTGTGACAAAACTCTCCAGAATTGGATAAAGAAACAAGAAGTTAAATTTATTATACTGAACAAACGTCAAGCAGTTATGGAAAGCAGAAGAATGGTGAAATTACGTAACAAATACTTAGAAAAAATAACTTAATATAGACAAGAACAACGGCAGATTTTCTATCTGGACGAAACTTGGCATGACACTCATGACACGAAAAGGTGAACGAAAGGGTGGACTGATGGTTCGAGAATGTGTACGCCTAACATGCATACAATAGAAGAATCGCGACTAATCATTGTGCATTGCGGAGGAAGTAAAGGATGGGTTCCGAATTCTATGAAATCATGTGAAAAAGTGTATACCCCTGAGAATATTGCTGAAATGTATGGACAAACCATACTGAGACTTTCCTCCTATTTTTGTTTTTTCAATCCCATCGAGTTGATTTGGGGAAAATTTAAACGAAGCATCAGGCGTAAAAATAAATTTCCACAATTTGAGAAGAAGGTAATAGAGCTAGTCAAAGAAAGAGTATCTAATATTACTGAAGAAATCTGGCAGAAAAGAAATAAAAAAGTAATTTTAGTTGAAAAAGACTATATGGAGATGGGGCACTTCCATATTATTGCTGGAAATAAATTCATTATTGATTCAAATGACAGTAATAGTGAAACAGAGATTATGGAAGAGGAATCATTATGGGATGATTCTTCCCCGCTTGGGGCTTCGTTTACGAGATGGAGCTGTTACTACTAACAATTTTTCTCTAAGACGAAGATTTCTTATGTGCAGTTGAGCCGCTCAGAAAGTTTTCATTGAGATATAGTCATTGTGATGCGTTTCATTGAGGATATTTTTTATTTAGAGAATATTGGTATTGTTACGTTTTTCCCGTGGGTTTGACAATAATTGACTTCACTTTAAAATTGAACTCAACCCCATTTCACTGCTACACTGACAATACAACACAAACAATTGACATTTTTGAGAAACATTAAAAATTCATCGAATGAGACTGTTAAATATTTTAAAAAACGAATAGTGATAATTGCAATATAATTTCATTACATTCGTATTTTTTTGTGGATTTACAACCTTCCACAATCAGGGAAAATGTATTCATTTGCAGTTGAGATGTTTTTCAAGAGTGAATTTTGGGTTTTGAAAATGAAGAAGGATTTTATTTCGAAACGTCAATCATATATCTCTCGAATACTTTTTCCATCAACGCTGGTGTTCCCCAGGGATCTATGTTGTCTCCAATCCTCTTTCTATTGCATATCAATGATTTATTGAAAAAACCAAGAATCCAATATACAGGCTGATTCACGGTGGATGACGTTGTCTGGTTCACCAGAAACGTCTAATGTGCCATCCACCGTGAATCAGCCTGTATTGCCTTGCTGACGACAGCACACATGTTTCTTAAGAAACATGTGTGCTGGAGTGTGGGAGAAAGTAACCAGGTTCAATTCAATGCCACAAAAACCCAGGCATCGGTTTTCTCCCAGAAAGATAAATGTCTCCGAACCGGATATAATAATGTCAGGTCAGGCAATTCCACTTTCTGCTTCGATAAATTCGTTGGGGGGGTTGAAATGGACACCAATATGTCTTGGCACAATCATGTCGCTGCAGTTTCTGAGGCTGCTTCTCAAAAGCTTGGAACACGGTTCCAAACCAAAAAACTGTAAACACCTCAGCAACTTTTGATGCTTTATAAAACTCAAATCAGACCATCTTTGGAGTGTTGCTCTCATGTACGGAGATTCGTCCCCAAGCATACCCTGAATCTGCTAGATTCCGAAAAGAGCCATCCACCTGATTGGAGACGCAAACATCAGTTGGTAGTTTGGAGCATCAAAAAAAGGTTGGAGATTTTTCTCTCTTCTACAGATACTTTCACGGAAAGTGCTTAAGTGATCATTTGCCACCAAGAGCGCTAGATATAAGAAATACGCGACGGACTGTGGTTGCTCATCGTTTTGAGTTTCATTCAGTACACCTCGAACTTCACTGTTCAAGAACTCTTTCATTTGGAAAACTGCGTTTATGTGGAATAAACTTCCTGAGAACGTTTTTCCAAATGGATTTCATCTCCAGCGATCCTAATCCACTGTGAATTACTACTTTCGCACAGGCACCACTCTTAGAACGCCTCAATGATTCAGGCAAAATTTATGAAAACAAGTTACTGACTAATTGAACTACTCGTATTCATTTACGTTTTATATTGTGGTAGGTTATACGCCCAGAAAACAGTAGGAAAAATTGAACCCCCTACAAAAAAAATCTTTCAAAGAATTATCACGATTTTTGTATAAACATTGATTCAGGTCATTAATGGCAAAACCTCTCTTTCATGAAAAATATGCATTGAATTGTGAATAGAATCCGTTACAACTTATTATAAGTATATAAAGAACAGAGAAAACAATTTTAAAATGACGATAACAAAACATTCTTATTTACTTCATGAAAATGCTACAGATATTCGGAAAAGTCTAAATTTTCATAATTTCTCAAAAGTAGTAGATAATAAATAGTTCAGAAATCATAAAATCCATTTCAAAATTGTCTTATCCATTACTTTTCGACTCTTGTTATATAGAGGATTCAAAATGTTGATAACGATTCCCTTACCACCATATAGGTATTGTTTTCCACCTCGTTGAGAAACAGTTCGCTATAATAATTTCCTTCCAATGGAGATTCAGATTACTTTTCACTAACAGAGTTGCAAACAACTTCCTAAAGATAACTTTCACCATCACAAAAGTCCCTATATTTTTTTTATTTTAACATAGTAAAAACTGCCAAACAAAAGGATATGCTGAATCGCAACCATAAAATCGACAATAGAAAGAAGTTTAATCCTTGATTACTGCTGGCAAACTATTCGAGAATCGAGAGATAAAAGTTGCGTTACATTTGTAAGTATAATGCTATCCCGAAGCAAATGATCTGGAAGTTTCATGTAAGTTGTTTGACTTCAATAATAGAAACAGATTCGGTCGCAGAAAATGAGAGATACAACAAAAAAATACAGCGAGATAATCAAATTATCTTGTATGTCATAGAATAAACTGAGCAATACTCAATATTGTGGTAATGGAAACTGCCCTTATGAATTTTCTATTAAACTAGCGACCAGAGCTAGCTGGCTTCACACGGATAGCAGAACATACAAGGTGTTTCCTAACTACAGTACAAAACTTCAGAGGGTGATTCGTTGGGTCATTTTAAGGAAAAAAGTTCTCCTGAACATATGTCCGGAGTTGCTTCGTTTCTGAGATACAGGGCGTTGAATTTAAAAAACCATATTCATTAAATATCATGAATACCCTTACATTAATGTGGTTGAAATTTGCTACAGTTATTTGAATATTAAGGCGCTCATTTAGGCCCAACTAGATTGAAATTATTAGGTCCAGTGGCGTCTCAGCGGGCAGCTCAGCTAACAATATTGAGAAAAAAAGAATGCCACTGACCTTTTATATTTTTAAATTAATCAAATAAAAAACAAATTTTTCATTGCTTGTGTTTTCTTCATATCTAGCTTCGTTTTAGAGAAAAAAATTGAAGCCACTTCGCATTTCATGAACACCTGCTTTGGAGACCAACTGACAGTGATAGTGTTGTCATCAGTGAAAGTCCGAGTTGCCAATTAGCAGTGATTCCATCATGAATGATTTTAGTAACACTGCAATGGCTGATATGCACTTTATTTATGGATTAGCAAATGGAAATTCGGAAGAAGCACGGAGAATTCACCAGGACAGATTTCTTAACCAATAGAACCAATAAGATGGCCACTGCTTCGGCCATCTTAGTGGCTCTATTTTTTACAAATTTTTTAATATTCTTCTTTTGTTACACAAAAAGTGACACATGGTTGTTCTTGTTTTTTTTTGGTAGTGTAAGAAAATATATCTCAAAAATTAATTTGTTCAAAACAAATTGTTTATTGAATGAATAAAGAAAATATAAATTGAAAAAAGTTTCTTTCAGAATATCAAAGAGAAATAAAAATTATGGTTGAAAAAAATCGTTCCTTAATATTCATATTCAGTAGCAAAAAAAATTGTTTATCAACAAATGCGTTTTTAAGCAATAATTTTTTTTAAAGAAATGATTTTGTTTTGGAAAATCATAGTATTCATCTCTGATAAAAATAGTTTTGAATATCTTATAAATAATAAATTTGTTTATAACAATTTTTGAAACAAATAGAGCTATAAATTATGAAAAATCATTTTTATGTAACTCTAAACAATAAAAATACGAATAAATTTGAATATCAGAAAAAAAAATTGATTGCTTCAATTGAATTTTCCACTTTTTACCTTTTCTTCGATTATTAATAACAATGGAAATCTTTTTTGAAGGCTTTCAAGAAAAGCTCCAAGAAGTGAACAAAATTTGAGGTTTTTAGTTTAAAAATTATCAGGGTTTTTATGTTAATTTGAACCTTGTATAAATTAGTTACTTAACTAAAGTATATGTAATGAAATAATCACGGGACAAAAAAATTTACCATGAATTTTTGTTTATTCAAGTGTATGTTCAAGGTATATAAATGGGTTAAAATCATTTTTATTGTTCTGAGATCGGTGCCCTTGGACAGAATTTCCAAAAAAAATATCTTGTGACCCAGAGTATAGGGTCTAGTAACTGTCATAATCATTATATCAAATTGAACCTGTGAATTTCTACAGAAACGTTTTTGCTTTGCAAAGTTTCATATTCAGTCGTAATAATATTTGAATATTTGATTCCATCGTTTCAGTTTGATGAGGACAGAGATAGTGTTTGAAATTATGAGAATCATGCACAACTAGGCTATCAGTGTATCGCATGATTCAATAATAGTTGGGAAGAAACGTTTTATATCTGTATACTAGCCTTTAATTGTTTTCATCATTATATCCGTTTGAAGGAAACAATCACGCTCATTTTTACTTTCAAACAACAGTTGAGAAATAATTCATCTTGAGCTAAGTGTTGAGTAACAAATTTGTTTATAGACAGCAACAATATCACACTTCAGTTTATGTTGCAACTCTTTCAACGAGAACGTTCAGCTGTACTAGATCTCACACAAATCAGTGCCATTTAGAAAATACAGGAATTATCACGTCTACTTTCTCACTTTATATTATCAAAGTTACCTGGGACACAAATTTGCCATCAACCATAAACGTGGAGTCTATAAGTGTCATTTTAAGAAACCCTCCATCTCGAAAGATGGAATCGTTGAGTTCATAGACTCGGATGTGCAGAAGAGTACCGAAGTAACATTTCACCGCAATCGACCTTCAGCCTTAATACCGCTCGTGTTCGGTTCTAATTCCTCACCGTGAGGCACCCCTCTTTATCTTTTGTCGATAGGCGAGGCAGTTGGCGGTCCCCCATAAAAGTTTTACATTCATTTGTTCTTATATCAGCTACGATACAGCTGTTAGTAAGGCATGCGCCTCTGTCCTTGCGGGAAATACACAACATAACCAAAGATTTTTCGAACTTCTAACTGACAAATTTGTTGTTTCATAGTTTATTTATATTGCGAAGACTCGATGAAGGAAACGTGACGTGCAGCAAATGTGTGATTCATTCAAGTGATAAAAACACGTAAATATGGTCGGAAAGTGCGTTAATTTTGTTAATAACATGTGTTTGTGTTTTCCTGAAAAAAAAATGAATTTGTAATTAAGTTTCCTCAACATTATCACGAGAAGTGATGAAATATTGATTGAATATCCAGTAAGTGCGAGTTGTCGAAATGATAAAAAAGTCACAAATTGCTCTCTTTGACTTTCAATCAAAACGATGAGTGATTTGATTTGAGTTTATCTGAAGAAAACCATAAAATGCTTCTGAAGAAGCCACTGTAATGGGAAAGCCGGAGAACAAACCTTTGAAGAAAATGGCTGAACTAGTGACGGAGAGGCGAAAACCAGCTGTTCTCTTGAAAAGATCGAAATCTGTGAGATCTTCGTTGCGTATCTTCGGCACGAAACTTCTTCAAACTCATCAGAAACACCACGAAGAACCCATTCAAAAAACCCCGTCTCTGTCTTCCTTGAATTCGTACAAAAGAACGTTCTCTTATGATGACAAGATGTCTTCTATGACCATTTTACCCGACTTCTATGCGAAAGAATCAGTTAACACCATCTTGAAAACTCCAATGGTGAAGTTTGAATCCAAGTACAAAACGAAAAGAGAGAAAGTGAAAATTACCACCCCGCCCCTAGTTATAGCCCCAAAAGCTGCCCAATTGCTTCAAATACCTCTCAGAGATAATCCGGAACCTCTGAGCTTGGAGTACGATAATGTATTTTTCAACAATAATATTGATCTACCTGAAGATGTCATTAGTGATCAGCTTGACTCTAACGTCGATTACAGACGTAAAGGTTTCCACAGAACCGCCTTAAGACTGTCCTTAGCCACTACAAGAAGAAAGAGGACTGAAATTGAGGCAGAGTACACAAGTAAGTGTTTGTATGAAAATTATTTTCCTTACCCATGATACAGAATCTAAAATACTGAAAATGAAAAGTGTCGATGATACCAATAGTCGCCTGAAAATTATTATAATTCAGTATTTACATGAACGAGTTTCTTTCATGACTTTTGTCGACTATTGAGTCGATTATCCAGAATTTACACTTCCAAATGGACTTGGGATGACAATGACAACAAATACGTCCTTCAATGCCTACGAACACCTATCCAGACACCTTTGTAATCCAAATCAACTTACAAATTCTCCAATACATCAAAGTTTTTAGCACTTTGCACTTTCAATTTTAATAACTTTCAACTATAAATCAATGTTTAATCTGGCACATTGAACTTCCCTTGCATATCATCTCTTATGATATTATATAGTGATTTATTAAAAATAAGGAGTTGATATTACGTACTCGCAATCTCGAATTAGATGAGAATTTGAATTTGTAACATTGGAAAACAATCCTCAGTGGTAGTAATACCTTTTTATAAATTACGTTGTATAGCGTTCTTATGAATGATATCGATCTATCGAATGGTCGAAATACGAACAGAATGGGAAAAAGGAATTTTTGTATAAATCAACATTCCTATGTTTGCCATGGAGTTTCGGATGGACTCTTTCTTCTTGTTTATAATTATATAAGAAGAAACAGGGGACTAGTTGTTTTCTGATAGGCGTCAGTCCATTCAACCTAATGTGAAGGTATATTCGAGAGTGTATATTCATTATTTTGATGTCTATCGCCTTACTAGATCACTTCACGTACCGCACTGTAACGTCCACTTCACTGTGTACTGTGTACGCTTGCATCCAGCGTTTAAATATCGCAATGGAACATCATAGAATTTTCGCCGAAGTTCTATAGACATCCGTAGCATGTTTCTTGCTGCTTCTAGAGCGGCAGGTAACATTGGACATTCCCACGCTCTCAGCTACGTCACGTTTGGTTTACAACAACATCCACCGGCACCAAGAACTAACGTTAGGATAATTTTGAAAAAATACAAATCCAAGCCATACAGGACCAGAATAGTTCATCAACTCAGACCAAGAGATTTTGAACGTCGCATGGATTTTTACCGGTGGTTAATGGAAAGTTGTAACAAACTGAGTGATTTTTCGTTGAATTGTGCTTATGTGACCAGTACTGGCATTTTCAACCGCTACAATTCTTATACTTGGGCACAACAAAATCCTCATTCTATTGTGGAGCAAAGAAGTTAACGAAGATTTGGATTTATTGTACGGGCAGGTGTTTTCAGGGGTACAATTATCAGCCTGTTCATTTATAATAGCACTCCCACATCTAAGAGGTATTTAGAAATTTCAAGGCAAAATATTAAACCCCTTGTTGATAAAAATGCCACTAATGGAGCTCAGAAAATGATATTTTCAGTAAGACGGGGCTTTGCCTCACAACACTGAAATTTTGACCAATTTTTTGGCTGCAAATTTTGGTCATAATTGGATAGTCAACCAAGGACCCAACCGTTGGACGGCCAGGTCACCGGACCTAACACCTATAGACTTTTACCTTTGGGGAAGGTTGAGAAATCTCATTTTCAATTCACCGATCATTTTTACATACGAATTGTAAGCGGCAGTGATGCAAAGTTTTGCTTCTGTCACTCCTATTGAACTAATTATTTCGGCAAAAACGTTCAAAAAAGGTGTGTGTCGCCTGTGTGTAGAAGAAGCAGACAGACATTTCGAACACGTCTGAAAAAATATATTTCATTGTTTGTTCTTTATCATCAGTATTATTATTGTTGTATTTTCATTTATTAGTAGTAAATATAGTATAAATTGTTATCAGTTTTATCGAAACTATGCGTTTTAATTTCTGCTGTGAAAAGCTTTCTCAACATTTGATAGCTACTACTTAAAAATTTCTTTGTTTTATCGCCGTCGCATCGTCTAAAGCCTACTTGATCAAAGTGTGCGCGTTTCAAAGTCTACATGTAAAATCCTAAAATTTCTGTATATCAAAGATGACTCAAGCAGAACATCAAGTGTGTTACATTTTTGGAAAGGTAATTTTAAACTTTATTGTAATATGCAGGAATATACAGGGTGTATAATTGAACCCAAAATGTTTAATGCCTGATTGGAAACCAGCTTTTCATTTTTGGAGTAGAACGCTCACATTTTTCATTGTTTCAATGTGAAACAAATCGTAATAACGTAATATTCTGAAGTTTCTCACAATATATAAAGCGTGAGATTTGCAATAGGAAAGTTGTAAATTCGAATAGACAAACAACGAATGTTTATTGAAACATATGTGATACATTGTTCTCATGTCATGCTTATTATGCAAACGTTGTGTGTGAAGCAGATCTCCAACAAAGACATAAATGGGATTACAATTAACGCGGAATTCATGACTGAGACTTATTTATAGTGGATCTCATGAAAAGAATTTCCGTTCCCCATAATTCCTTCCACTGAAATAATATAGAATATAGTCTTTCCCAACCCCAGGATCCAAATGATCTTTATGACTTGTATCTTTATTGCTTTACCTGACTCTTCAATCGTCTTCTTACGGCACTGAACACTCCGTTCCTGTTGAACTTTTTCAACATGCTGAAATTTCGTTTTAATTCAAGTTTTCCAGAACAGAAATCTGCATTTACTCAAACAAAGCCAGGCAAAATGTCAAGAACATCAGATATGCCATATTTCAAATGTATCTATGGTACGTGTGTGAATGTATCAACATCCACAAAGTACACTGAGAAAAATATATCGAATTATTATTTTTTCATTTACCGACTCTGCGTACACCTACAATTTTTCAATATGATATGCTTATTGACTGATTTAGTGAAAAAAAAGACACATCCTAGTTTATTAAACTGTCTGAAGAGGTGAAAATAGGGTGGAAATATTTTAAAAAATCGTAACATAAAAAATCGACTTTGTACACCGACAATATTGAGACATGTTATTGCTCATGATCTATTCGACAGAAAAAACTTCATGTCATAGTTTTTCGAACCATCTGAGGGGGTAAACATGGGGGGAAAATATCAAAAAATTTCTCAACATGAAAAATCGACTTTGTACACCTACGAAATTGAAATAGGTATGTTCTTCCTGATGATCTATTCGACTAAAAAACTTCAACGTCATAGTTTTCCAGGACGTCTGAGGGAATGGAACTAAGACGTGAAGTTTTCTCTGTAGAATAGATCATCATGGATAACATATCTCAAACTTATAGGTGTACACATTCTACGAGTCTTTTGGAAGGTCCGATTTTTTCAATTCTCCAACCCATTTTCACACCACCAGACGGCCTGGAAAACTATGACGTATGCTTTTTTAAACAGAACATAGTAGGTGTACAAAGGCGATTTTTCATGTTACGATTTTTTAAATATTTCCACCCTATTTTCACTCCTTCAAACAGTTCAGTTAAACAGGACGGTTCTTTTTTTTCACTAAATCAGCCAATAAGCGTATCATATTGAAAAATGGTGTAGAAAAATAATAATTCTATATTTTTTTCTCAGTGTACTTTGTGGATGTGGATAATTTCGCACCTGTATCTATGGTCACGAATCCTAATGAAACGAGAGCACTGAAAGAAACTGTTCACAAATATTGAATTGAACTGGAAATATTGCAATGTATTCAAATAAATCCGATAAAAATTTCGATTCGATAATTTGAAAAAAAAAACATTTTTTTCAGTAGAATTTCAATATTCAGCATAGTGTATTATCTTCATTCAATTTCAAAATATTTCGAACTATTATTTTTGAACAATTTCAAGAGCACTCTTCGAAGATTTTAAAGATTCGAAAAAGGAGTGAAAGGTAATTCTCGAAACGTTGAGAGATTAGTTATAATAGAAGTTTATAAAGAATTTGTCATGAATAATTTAACCGAAATTGTCGATTTGAAGGTGAGCCGACACTCTTAATCAAATAGATTCAAATTTAAACTCCATTATTTTAAATAATTTCAATTGAGTTTCATTCAAACGCAGCATTTTTTGCAGTAATCAGCCTTCAGACTGATTTATATTAGATTTTAAATTCATTTTCCAGCAATTCGAAGCTTGTCCAGAATATTTTTAATTACCATTTTATAGTAGGGGAGCCCAAGATGCAAAATGGGGATTTACTCGAGCGTCATAGAGACATATTAGGTTGCAAAGCTTAGATAATAAGAAGAAAAAAATGTTATATAATACATACCCTTTCATCGATGGGGGAAGCGGCTATAGATTTTTAAATATGTAAAAAAATACTGTTGCATGGACATACCCTAGCGCGTCAGATATTTATAGCATCAATGTCCTACGTATTTTAAATAATGTTCGTGGTTGTACGTAAGAGTTAAAAGTGAAAAGAAAAAAAATTCAATCGACCGCGTCAGATTTTCTAAGGGGGTGTTAAGTGCAACTAAAAAAAAGCAAGGCAAACGGATATGTGGTTGAGGTATTTCATCAAATAATAAATGAACAGTTTCCGAAGCATTTTAAGGGGAATCATTTCGGAAATCTGATCATTTTGTTGTTTATACTTTCTCAACTGGAAATGTCACTGACGTCATTTATGACTACAGATACATATCAGAAATCAAAGTACACACTGCACTCTCGATCTTCAGAAAATAAGAAGAATAAAATTTCTCGTTAAAAAACTAACATACGTCCATGAATTATTTACGTCAGATATTCAGATGTTTTAGACATCACAAGAATGTTTGAATATAAACTACTTCATTTGAGACTTCAGCAGTGTCGTTGTTACCATTTACCTTGATATTTGATATTTGAGAGCATAACATTCAGCTGTGTAGTTTGGAACTACCAAGTTGATATATCTTTTTTTATAAGATGTTTGTAAATTCTCCATCCCGGCAAATTCTAATAGTAATACATTGTTTCAATTACGAGGCAACATCCCATAATTTTTTAAAGCTCGTGCACTGCCACTTATAGGAAAAATTACAATGAAATTACAAGAATTTCATTGGACAGAGAAAATTCTGTATTTCAAACACACTGACCCTGACATATTTTGGGAATCATATCCTGAAAAAGTTTTTTTATTATGCTTTATGGAATGAAAGTGAAGCATTTTTTCAACATTTCTGGTTATACCGGAAATTGGTACTAACTTCCTTATATTTTTACATTTTGAGTACCTGAAATAAGTCTAACGCGAGTTCATATGATACACCATATACCAAAAATGAACCGTTCTCGAAATATTCAGTTGCTCATTCAAAAAAACTAGGTGATTCCCCATAAGATTGAATTGTTTGATAGAATACATAAATCAGTTATTATTGATTCATCAAAATACTTCATTCCATCGTCTTGTACGAGTAACATTTCCAAAATATTATACAAGGTATTTGGTACTGATGGCTAATTCTGATGATATGAAAATGGACGAGAAACGTTTTTTCAGATAGAACTTCCTGTATTCTAGGATAGTTTTGAAATTCCGATATAATTCTGACTCATTTTCATAAAACATTCCCTATATAAAAATCAACCTTTCACGAAATATTTCAGTTATTTTTCAATGAAACATGTCCACCATAAAACAACGGGTTATGAAACATTAATTTTGAACACTGTATAGTAAAAAATAAAATCATTTCCAAAAAAGTTTACGTAAAAACAATTCCAGAGGTTTATTCTACTGATAAATCAGATAATCAAAATTATAAAACTTCAACATATTTTGTACAAACATCAGAAAAGTTGGCTTCATTTTTGAATAAATAAGATATTAAAATTGTATATCGGACAGGTAATACGTTAGGAAAGTTAGTTGAAAATAATAAAGACAAAACATCCAAATTCGAGAAATCACGAGTATATAAATTAAATTGTGGAACTTGTCCTAAGGTATACATTGGTCAAACTGGAGGAACATTTAGGAATCGCATCCAAGAACATCATATGAGCAAGTTCAACATATTCAAATCTTCTTTTGGAATAAAATCGTATCTTCAACAGAGATGAAATTTTACACATCGAAAATGAAGGTACAAAGCTTGATTACTTTGAAGCAAAGAAAATCAATAAACTTGAAAATTCAAACATTTTAATGAATGACCAATTGGATTTAAATAGATCACCATCACTGAACTTATTGTCTTAGAAACCGACATTGTATTATTGATGTAGAATTGATATAAAATAGTCTAGGTAATCATAATTTGGGGATTTACCGCGGGTATATGAAAGTTGAGTAGATGATTCAGGTAATTATGATCACAGAAGTACCTGAGTAGGTATCTCCCACTTATGATTACGTGGAATATATAAAAATCAGAGTATAAAAAAGGAATGACTATCAGTATGTCATGTCGTGATATAGTTTTCGAAAAAAAAGTTTGTGGCGATCAAATCGTAAGGTGTAGTTCATGAAATTCTTCTTACTTGTTGCAGAATCTACATATCCGTAATGCATGTATGTCCTCATACATAATAGTACATAGGAGGCAGATCAGGGGAACGTGCTGGCCAATGGTACAGCCCATTATTGACAATCCACAGGGTTTGACATTTGAAAAACCTGAGTTTCGGCCCATTAATACACCTTCAAAATTAGCCATCGGTTCCGAACACCTTATGTAACTTTTTGGAAATGTTACTCCTACAAGACGATGAAATAAAGTAGTTTGATGAATCAATAAATGCTTCAAATAATGAATGCAGCACAGCAAATATTCTACCAAAATTTTAATAATGAAATAGGTATTGAATACAATTCTTAAGATACTGAAATACTGAGAATTTAGAGACATACATTTACTGAAAGAGTTGTCAACCCCTCACCAAATGAGCTTCATTCAAATAATGAATGATAAAAATAGAGTAAATATTTGAACTGGAAGAGATAAACGTTGATTTTCCAATAATAAATTCCATATTATAACTGTCTGATGCACTAATAATAACGATTGACAAACAGTTTGCTTTTACAATTATAGGGGCATTATCAATTGAAATGGTTCACCTACTACGTGTGACTTTATGATAGACCTAGCATTGTTTGATTTGTTGACATACACAGTTCTTCCGGTGAATTTGAACAAACATGTCCTTTCGTGTGTGAGAATATCGATTAGTGATAAAATGGCAGGTATTTCATCAATGCTTTGTTTTCTTTTTCTAGTCACACATGTAGAAACTATTTGTATAGTTGATTTGTGCCGCATATTATTTCTCTTGATATCCAGATGATTAAAAAAATTGAGTGATAAAAACCGTCCTGATGACAACTTGTCTAGAAACAGTGCTCTTGTTCTGGTGTGAGGAAAAACGGTTTTCATCGCATTCAATATACACCAATTCTAATATCTTATGAAACTTCAAACTGTTAGTTCATGAAGTCCAATAAGTATTTTATTTGTTGCTTACGAAACAACGGTAAAATTTGAAAACAATTTGTCTTTTTCGAAATCGTAAATCTGAAATTTTCGTGAAGTAGGTAACTTAGCTTAAAATCTCTTAATTTTTAATTGTCATTGTTGTTTTTTGTTTAATTGGTCTATTTTCTACTTATATTTTATTTCACTGTGATTTATTTCCGGGGTTTTTTACTTAATATAATTGTTGTTTTCAACTATTCCTGTTAGAATAGAGTAGACAGAATATTTTATTGGTGTTAAAATGAACATCAAATTCATACAGGTCAATACATCACAGATACAAAAATATAACTTATAAATCATATAAAAAATATCGAAGTAGTTACGTAGGTTTCACAATGTCAACAATTTAAAATTTCATTTTCTCAGAGACAAATACAATAAATACAACATTCTGAAGATTACATTTCATTTCAAATCTACTATTAAGGAATTCATCGTAGCTGTAGAAAGCTTTGTTTGTTAAATAGTCTTTCAATATAATCTTCAGTTTATTTGTTTTTAGATTTCTGATAAGGCAAGGTAGTTTTACATATTGTCTGGTTTCCTTGTATAGTGATTATATACATTTCTTTGAGTTTTGTATTGACTAATATTTTCACGCATATAGACAATGCATTCGTATATATCTTTATGAAATGGTCATGATATTGAGATCAATACATTTTTGTCTGACATCGGCATGATACCCCACGTTGGAAAGTACACGCATTGCTCTTCTCTTAATGCCAAATACTCAGATGGGGAGTGTCCCTGTATTATTATCGCGTACATACAAACTGATTGAATGAAAGCTTGAAAAGTCATCATACAAACTTTCTGGTCCACTACTGATCTAACATTTTTTAGAAGGTAAATGCTTTTATTAACTTAACTGGCTACATAATTTACATGACAGACAAACTTCAGTATGGGGTTCAGGTATACTCCCAAACAATTTACTGATTCTGGATTTTTATATACATTATTCTGATAGATGGAGAAAATCGTTGATTCAATTTTGATATCATTTAAATTCAGCCGTTTTGAAGTGAACCAGTCTGATGGTTTGGACATTGTAATGGCAATACTATGGGAAAATATTCGAAGTTCCTTAGAATTTGTAAAAGTCGTATCGTCAGCGTAGAGTACTAGGGAGCTATGAGATAAGGCATATTTGATATAGTTTATGTACATTAGGAACAATAGTGGACCTAAAATTGAGCCTTGGGGTACACCGTTCCTGTTGATTCTTTCTTTTGAGAGAGTGACACCGCAAAATGTTACTCGTCTTCTATCTTCCAGGTAACTTGAGATCAGTTCCAAATTGATTCCATTGAGGCCATAGAATTCAAGTTTTTTCAGTAAGATTTCACATTCAAAGGCCTTTGACAGGTTACAAAAAGTAAATCCCATAATTTCACCACTTTCAAAGCCTGCTATTATAGTTTCACATAGATGATTGACTGCTAATGCGGTTGATTTGCCAATTCTAAAGCCGAATTGTTCGTTTATCAACAGGATGTTTCCTTCAAAGAAATCGTATAGCTGATTGTTCAGTAGGAACTGGTTAGAACTGGAACGAGCGTTATAGGTCTGTAATTCTGAGTGTCCATTTTATTATCTTTTTTGAAGACAGGTATGATTTTAACAAGTTTGAATTTAGTTGGATATACTCCTTTTCTAATGCTTTCATTGTATAGTTTGGTTAGAGGAATGATTAATACATCTTTCAGCTCCTTGAGTAGATTGATGTTCATATCGCAGATACCTTTACCATGTTTTGATTTAAATTTTTGTATTGCATCTCTAAACTCTATGTATGTCACCTCTCTAAACCAGAACGTGAGATTGGGATTTGCTGCGTTTTTAAAATATTGTTCAAATTTGTATTGGTTTTTCAGGGAATCCAAATCATTTTATATAATATGAGACAATGAAAGTCCGAACTGATGAAATTCATAATAATCACCCACTCGTAATTGCTTGTTCGTAATTTTTTTGCCAAAAGAAATACCGTAATCATGCCTCGGTCACTGTATTCACCAGATTTGGCTCTCTGTGACGATTGAGGTGGTGAAAACTGAATCGCTGAGAGAGCCTCAGTACATCCCAAAAAGTGCATGCCAGAACTGCTTCGAGAATTAGAAAAAACGCTGAAACAAATGTATTATATATGAGGAAAATACTTTGACGGGGACAAAATTGATGAATAAATAAATATTCTTTGGGAAAAATTGAATTTCACCTTATTTTTTCCAACAGGAAAGAAAGTTTTGGCTTTGAGCTTCTCGTAAAAATATTTCCATTTCAATTTAGAGAAGTTTGGATTGTTTGTCACTAATGTGTTGGAGAAAAAAAAGCAGTCAGTATGCTGTAAAACTGAGTTAGAATAATGTTTTATGAACAGTTCTGATATTTGTGGAAATTGAAGAGAAAGTTTCTCGTTTTGTACTATACAGTAGCTTCTTCAGATCGGAAATCGCGGAGGAAGCTGTTAACAAACACATTCCTGAATATTTGGGATGCCTCAACATGGATTCTGGAAGCAAATATCAATAGGCGACATTCTGACATATGTCATCTACCATTGATATAATACAATCACGAAACACGAAAAATATGTGACTTTGTGAAATCAAATTACATTTCAGTATAAAGCAAATAATGTCAACGATAACATATCTAACAAACTGAATAGGTACTTCATTCTATAATTCACATACATGTTTGTATCATGTCAACTCAATTCAACAGGAATAGGAGAAAAACAAAATTAAATGCCGATATATCAGTGAAGCTACATGTATATTTCTCATACTATTTACCACGAATATTCCAGGTGTTTACAAAGCATTTATTGAAAGACATTCATTCAACCGGAAGTTATGAAGGGGTCTTTATCTAAGTCTTTGTTTGCTCTATGTGATGAGAATCATAAATGTATTCGAAGAAGAAAGGGTCACTTCTTCTAAAACGCTGATTCCACTGATGATATCATAACAATTTATATACATTCATCAATTCAGAATTGTGAGGCGTTATTTTTTAATAACATTTTTGATACATAGTTCTGCTCTTTTTGATAATTATAAACACGTTATTTTTAATTTGAGCATTCAAAAGGCAGGTAAAGAAGAAAATCTCAATTTACTCACAACTGAATTGTTTCAGATGCAATTTCCTCTTGTCTTGTCATACAGTTATTATCCAATTCATATTTCTTCGATTTCTTCGAAATCACCTAAATAACTGGAACGTGAGTTCAAAATTTTTATCATTTTGATCTTTTGTGCACTCTCGCTAAATACATATTGAGTGTTCTGTGGCAACCTGGCGAAACAACTGGTTAGGTCGATTCAATTCAGTTTATTCGAGATTTTTTTTCATTTGCAAATAACCGCATCGACATTATGGCTATTGGCAGTGAAAAAGATATTTTTAAGCAATAACTTCATTAATTAAATTTATATGATTTGTAAAATACATGAAATGAATGATTTATTTTGAGAAAAAAAATGAGAATTTTCAATAGCTGTTTTAATTATTCAATTAAATTGCATATCAATTAAATTCTTCCGAAACTCGAACCATCTAATGAGCTCAATGCTGGAGAGCGAGTAACTTTTCAGATTCATTATGATTTTCAAAATGAAAATTTAACACAACCACGACTCGTTTCCTCAAGCAGAAAATCCTTTTAGAGAAACACGTGTCGAATATAGTGAAATTCAAAATGAATCTCATCAGTAGGTTTTAATATGAATTTCATTAAAGTATGTTCAAGGCCATTCAGTCATTCAAGCAATTCATCAAGCGTCGATATATAGCCCTGTCATATATTTGCTTTCTTTTTTCAACAACAAATTAAAATATTGATACATTGGCTAGTGAAAAACTGATATTACGAACATAGTTTTGTGTCCATTACAAATCACTATTAAACTGTTATTCTACGACCTCATTGGTATTTTACGGTCCTGGAAGCAGAGAAAGTGCTTCAAAACAATGTTTCCTGTTTTACCATAAACTCACAAGATCTGGATATAGGAAGGGAAAACAAGAAATTGTATGAATCCTTACATCTCTGAAACGAGTGAAAGCATCAAAAAATACTCACTACTTAATTACGAATACGGTTCAGGATCAACTGTTCAGAAATTTAGATGTACTTGTGATCCATCACCAGACAGCGCTGTTTCAACTCCACCAGACCTCATCAGTGGAGCAGTGTTGAACCACTGAACTATCCTCAGAAGCACAAGCATGAAAGTGAAGTTGATGACGTCTCCTTCTACGAAGACTCAACTCTTCGAGTATCAAAACAAACTAGGCTTTCCAAGTCGATCAATTGCAAAGCCAAGTTTCAATGTCGATCGCCGAAAGAGACTCGTTCCCTTCTTCCTTTGCAGTTTTCACTGCAAGGCAACTAGAGGGACTTATGATCCAACAACAGACAGCGCAGTTTCAATCCACAAGGTATCATCAGTCTAGCTAAGCTGAACCACTAAACAATTCCAAAAATGGCAAGCCTGAAAGTGAAGGTGATGCAATTTATAGGATCGACATTAGACGCAATCCTCGAATACTGAAGATAAACTATGCTCTCCGAAGCGATGAAGACCTCAGTTATTATTATTATTATCATTATCAATTCACAGGGGATTGTCCTCACTGGTATTTGCTTCCTGCACGGGATACAACCAAGTGGGAAAAATGTTTATTCATGTTAGAGGCTGTAAAAATGTATGGACTGTGTCGCAAGTTCTGATTATTACAATTTTTGTATTTGTGGGTGTTTGGATGGGTAGATGTTAATTTTTTGTGGATTGATACTGAGCGATTGCATTGTAATTCGTGTGGTTGACATGATGGTACGTATTATTGCTATACGTTCTTGTCTCCATTCATGTGTTTTTTCAAATGTTTTTCTTGTTAATTCTGTTTATTGTTTGCATCTGCTTGAGTAGCTATAATATATCTATGAGTTGATTTTCGGTTGCTTGAGTGTGTATGTATTTTTTGGTGTTCTCTCGGTCTATCTGTGTGGAGTATTTTTGTCCCAGTATAGTTTTATTTCTTCGTTTATTATATTCGGTTATTATATTTGAAATATCAACTTGGAAAATATTATCACTATCATTATGTAACCTTCTATGTTTTATCGGTAGAGTTGGAACCGGCATGTTTGCAGAAAGTTGCATCATCATGATGTACATAATCACATGGCCAGTTTGATACTGATCATTTTCGGATTTTTCAGCCATGGTCTGCAGGTTTTTAGATCTTATTTTATGTTTACAACTACGACAGATATTACCAAATGCAATGAGGCAATGGTCGAGGTGATCTGTCTTGCTACGATACGCAAATGGAAAGTGGTTCTGATGTGTTCGCAAATACAGGGTGTTTATTAAATATGCGGCAAAAATTCGAAGGACTATTTCTTGGACTATTCCAAAGATATTTTGTCCCTTGATGATTTTTGATAGGGCGCTCTGTTTCGAAGATACGGAGCGAAAAAGAATTTCGACAATAACAATTTATTACCAGAAATTACATGTAATGTAATCTACAAGAACTATTGAAAATTGCTGGGTGTTATTACACCCAGCAATTATAAGATTTCTCAAATCTTCCACATCTTCCACTGGAGTATTTATAAAGTAATTACTTTAGGTGTTTCATAGGAAATAATCCAGGGAGTTTAAGTCCGGTGATCGAGCAGGCCATAAGTGAGGTCCACCTCGACCAATCCAGCGATCTCCATATGTTACTGTTACACTGGTGCACCATCGTTCATAAACCACATTGCATTTCTTGTAACCAACAGTTCATCCTCCAGAAACTAAGGTAGTGGAATCGTTAGATTTTTCATTACTTGGTAGATCCA
>NW_019294190.1:0-27091 GCF_000500325.1 Leptinotarsa decemlineata
ACTGAGAAGTTCTTTTGGCCTCCAGTAGACGACATCGACACCATTGTTTTTGAAAACATTGAAATGTTCTTGCCAAATCCCCTAGAAGACCGCCGCGGCAGTATGTTTTCATTTGCAGTGAATTTTGCAGGTCTTAATGCATGTTAAACAGAAGTTTGAGCATATTATAAGTCTAATACTATTAGTTTTTTATCTAATGACTTTGAGTAAGCGTACCTATTTTGAGTTTTTGATATGCTTCTTTATGTCTTAACATTTTGATAATAAAATGTCCGCTGGTAACTAGTTGTTTTGTCTACGCGGAGCAAGTTCGAATTTTTAAGGTATGAGGGCAGAATATTTTTGTGGCTTTATTTAAAAATTTTGACGGGGAATTTAATATAGGGAAAGTTCGGATTCGATCTAGCCCCGCGCCGCTTTCTATTATATTCATATGGAGTTGTTTAAATGCATCCAGTCTTGCCCCTTAACATGGGGTAAGTCCGAATCCAGAACATCAGCAGCTTTTAAGGTTCCTGTAAATTACTATGGTGTTCTAAACATATAGCGATACTTGAAATGCGTGCGATCTTACCCCAACTTACCTTAACAACAACGGTAATATGCTCTTCTGTCGACCTCTTGTGTCTACCCAAAAAACTCCCAAGCCCTCGCGTCAGCAACGCTTGTCACAAAAACCTCATCTCAGCGTTTTTCAACTATCCCAAGCGTATGATCATCGGCAGGATGCAATATATTCATTTGTTTAGTCTAGCCCAACTTGAAAATGACCAAAACGACGCTCGAAGGTTCGACAGTCATAATGTAGTTCAAGCGCTTTTTCAACTGGCAAAATATCGACACCGAAGAAACGGGTGCTCGACCTCGATCTCTATGAATGAAATAATATTTTATGTTACTATCGCAATGACAGTTATTACACATATTACTTGTACAAAATAATTTCGATGTTTCATATCTGTCAGGCGTCCAGTGACGGCTCACTTTTTTATATCTCCTTAATTATTTGTGGTTGATAAAATACTGGCACTTTTTGCGGCAAATAATTTATTTTAATAAATAATTTGATACAATATTTACAAAAACCCATTTCCAGCAACGACTGCAGGAATGTACCCCACTACACCTTCTTTAGTCTTTACATAAAACCATCCTTTTATATTAGCATCAAGTAAGAAAACAACTTCTCCCTTTTTCACTGTCATGTTGTTCTCTCCAGAACCCTTAAAATCAGTCGTTATCACCAGAAGAGTCTGTCTAATTCCTTTTCCCCTTGCAATAGCTGCTGCCCTCAGGTAAAGCCTATCAACACTCTTTTCTCCACAAGCACTAGCAGCATTTCTGGACCTGGAAAATCAAGAAACTATGATAATCATCATCAATGAATAAACTCATCTGAAAAGGTATTAGAAATATTTCTTTGGGACTGAAACGGAAGATACTGATAAAAATCTACATTGACAAAATTCAATTTTTCATTCATAAAATTATCCCATAGTAGACATTATTCTGAAAATTGTATTATTCTTCTTAAACTTAAAATCTGAAACTTAACAAAGGACAGGTCTAGGTCTGAGTTTTTTGGAACCACTTGTGATCATGGACGAATAAAGTATATTTGGTACGACAAAATTTAAAAAAGAATTAAAATATTGCTGGATGAATAAAAATAATAATAATATATGAAAGTATGAAAATTCATATTTAAAATAACAACAATCAAGATACATATCATCTTTTCAGATAATTAGCTCAAAAGATACTCGAGGTCCATATTAGATATGAAAAAAATTCTAAGATTCTATATCTGTAACAAGGCTGGTGAAATTTCTTGTCACATTTGTGAAAAAAAATCCTTCCAAAGAGGTTTGAACTTTCATTTCGGAACAATAAAAAAATACTTTTGTTAGAATCTTCATGAGATTCCATAATAATTGTCATTTAGGAAAATTCTACTTCATTTCAGAAAGATATGAAGAAAGAATGGTAGATGAAAGAAGATATAGATGCTTCATGATTTTTCTATGAAAAACTTCCTATAAATATACATGTTCATGCATATGTTACGGGCAACGTGATTAACTGGGCATTATTAATAAGGACCGGCCATTATTAATAATGCCCAAGAGCGATAGGCTCATTAATTTATCACTTTGACCGGCCATTATCAATAATGCCCGACGGCCCGTGGTCCATATAATAAGTCAGTGTTTGAGATAGCTTGAATTCATCACTTGGACCGGGCAGTATGAATAATTCTCTACTTGTAGCCGGGCAATGTGATAAATTGGACCGCGGCCGTGGCTTGCAACATGCAAGGGGCGCGTACGTGCGCATGTTGCATTGAGTACGTTCATCTTGCAAAATGGCGGCATCCATGGATATGATGGATATGAGAAGACGTTTTAACGAAGAAATTCATAAACTGAAATTACAGAAGGGGAAAAACACGCAGTTATTTTCTCTCGATGACTATTATTCATTTTTAACCAAAGTGCAAGTGACAAAAGACAAAATCGCAGGCAAAACTCCGGAGGAATATCAGCGGTTGTCGAGGTATGGCAGTGAAGATCGGAACAGTTCAAAAATCAATCGTACCAGTGAAAAATGACAGAGAACCAATTCAATATTACTGTTATTTGGATTGAACGTTTGATATCATTCACGAAACTCACATTTCTATCGGGCATGGAGGTAGAAATAGGATAATGAAAGAGCTCAAACCGAAGTACAAAAATATTACTAAAGAGTTTGTGGCGTTGTATTTGGCTTTGTGTGAACCATGTCAAAAAAAATTGAGTGTTCCAAAAAATGGGCTAGTGGTTAAGCCTATAAAAAGTAGTGAATTTAACTCACAATGCTAAGTCGACTTGATCGACATGCAAACACAAGCAGACAATGATTTTAAGTTCATCATGGTATATCAAGACCACCTCACCAAGTTTGTGATTCTTAGACCATTAAACGAGCCGAAGAAGTCGAATATCATTTATGGATATCTTCACAATATTTGGAGCTCCATGCATTTTGCACACTGATAATGACAGGGAATTCGTAAGTAAAGTTATTGTCGAACTATGCCAAATGTGGGAAGAACCCAAAATTGTACACGGCAAACCCCGTCATAGCCAATCTTAAGGTTCAGTAGAAAGAGCAAATCAGGATATAGAAAAGATTGTATTTACATAGTTGGAGGTAAATGAAACCACAAAATGGTCGGAAGGGATAAGTTCATGAAAGCAACAGCTTTCACAAGTAATAATAACTCAGGTAGAACCCTGTTTAATGCACATAAAATTATCCCATAGTAGACATTATTCTGAAAATTGTATTATTCTTCTTGAACTTAAGATTTGACATTTCTCTAAGTCTAGGTCTAGGTCTGAGTTTTTTGGAACCACTTGTGATCATGGACGAATAAAGTATATTTGGTACGACAAAATTTAAAAAAGAATTAAAATATTGCTGGATGAATAAAAATAATAATAATATATGAAAGTATGAAAATTCATATTTACAATAACAACAATCAAGATACATATCATCTTTTCAGATAATTAGCTCAAAAGATACTCGAGATATAGGTCCATATTAGATATGAAAAAAATTCTGAGATTCTATACCTGTAACAAGGCTGGTGAAATTTCCTGTCACATTTGAGAAAAAAAATCCTCCCAAAGAGGTTTGAACTTTCATTTCGGAACAATAAAAAAATACTTTTGTTAGAATCTTCATGAGATTGCATAATTGTCATTTAGGAAAATTCTACTTCATTTCAGAAAGTTATGAAGGAAGAATGGTAGATGAAGGAAGATCTAGAGGCTTCATGATTTTTCTATGAAAAACTTCCTATAAATATACATGTTCATATGTTCATACATACATGTTACAGAGACAAAATCGCAAAAAAATAATTATTCGAAAAAATTACCATAATTGACGATGACTTCAGTGACAAAATATATTCCTAGAATATCACTTTCTCCAATTCTTTCGAGGACCTATTTACTTTTAATATTAATATCTACAATTCATCAAATTCCTCAAACAGTACATAACGAATTTTCCACGTTATAAGCATCGTTTTTAGCAGAGTGCGAATTTCCAGACTTTCGAAAGCACACAAGAATCGAAGTGTCATGTACCAATCTCATCATCGGACAGTTTGCATTTATTCTTCGGTCATTATCCAAGTGTGTATGTGAATAGATATGTGCTGCATGTTCTTTGAAACGAGTTTTAATGGATCGCTCAGTCTGACCGATATATGTCTTTAGGGTTACCTAATATTTGTTGGTGTGAGCAAAATATTTTGAAGGCTACTTTCACGTTCAACTTTTTGAAGATAGGATCGAAATAGGGAAGGACAATGAACTTTGAATTTACGTCTTTTTGAAAAGTCAAAGATACACGAAGATTTTCTTCAAATTTGCGTTTCCTAATTAACTCATCTACAATATTCGGAGAATACCTGTTGCTTTCGTTAATAACATTTGTGTATCGCACTTTGTTTCCCGCAATTTCTCGCAAATTTGATGGGTATGGAAAAGTGAAAATGTACCTTGTTAGATATAAATAGAGAGTTTTTGAATAAGGAATTAGTTTTCTTCATCTCCTGAAGACGCCATCTTGATTGGTGAAACGCGCCTTGAAAAGAATATTGCATTTCTGGCGATTAGGAAAAGTGCTTGTTTTGCACTTATTGTATGTCGAGAGGTTTCACTTTTACCTTTTATTATCAAAACCCATTATTATAAAAACTACCGTGAAGGGCCGTCAATAAGGAAAATAAAATATTCTTTCGAAGTTGATCAATACTACTTCACAATCAGCGGAGAAAAATAGTTCGTGTGGTGATTGATGCCACGAATAAATCCTGTAAAGTCTTTGTTAGCACTTCTGTGATAGATTTTCAACAGAAAACAACGATTATTTTAAAGACGAGTATCCAATGAAGATCACTATACAATATTAAGAAATAATGTAACATGATCCGAACATAACATGCAAGGAAATCGGACTGTCTAAACAAAAACGACACTTTTGGCCCAGATTGCACTATAGTCAAAGTTCTTGAGAACCAACAAATGATCAAGATTGAAACAAAATTTGAAATATTTTCTCGCCTCACCTTTACTTGAAATGTATTGAAAAATACCAAATAACAACATTTTCAATGTGACTACAATTGTTATGCTCATTTCAGTCGACTCCCCTTGAAGAATTTATTATTCCTGAAGCTTATCCAGGATATTGATACAATGATGAAATCTCATCTCAAAGAGATTCTGGGGTTATCTTCGGAAATTTCGGATAGTTCTACATTCTTCCTACGATATTGACGAGACACCGGTGTTGCCTTATACCTCGGGGAATATTGAATCCGTTGTGGAAAATGAGAGTTATTGAATCTATTCGAATTACTCACTACCAACACTCTGGCAGATACGATCTAATATGCCTGTTATAGTCCTCCCCGACCATCAAAGTGAGACGATATTCGTCATGGTGTTTCTGCTTCAAGTAAAGCGAATATCGTCCGACAAAAGGAAAAAAATCGGATTGAATGTCGAGATTTACACTTTGAACTCCGCAGACTCTACCCAGACCACTCTGTTACGATTGATGCTCTGATTGTAGGTGTCCTACGTGAAATGATGTTACATTACTCTCTAATCTCAGGAGAAAACCGGCTTCCCGGCATCTCACTATTGCCATTATCCGTTGCACCCAGAAATAATTATAAAAACTACCGTGGAGGGCCGTCAATAAGGAAAATAAAATATTCCTTCGAAGTTAATCAATACTACTTCACAGTCAGCGGAGAAAAATAGTTCTTGTGATGATTGATGCCACGAATAAATCCTTTATTTGAAAGACGAGTATCCAGTGAAACTAACTATACAATATTGAAAAATAAGGTAAATATGTAATATTATCCGAACATAACATGCAAGGAAATCGGACTGTCTAAACAAAAACGACACTTTTGGTCCAGATTGCATTATAGTCAAAGTTCTTGAGAACCAACGAATGATCAACATTTACTTGAATGTAATGAAAAATTCCAAATACCAACATTTTCAATGTGACTATAATTGTTATGCTCATTTCAGTCGACTCCCCTTGAAGAATTTATTATTCCTGAAGTTTATCCAGGATATTGATACAATGATGAAATCTCATCTCAAGGAGATTCTGGGGTTATCTTCGGAAATTTCGGATAGTTCTACATTCTTCCTACGATGTTGACGAGACTCCGGTGTTGCCTTATACCTAGGGGAATATTGAATCCGTTGTGGAAAATGAGAGTTATTGAATCTATTCGAATTACTCATTACCCACACTCTGGCAGATACGATCTAGTATGCCTGTTATAGTCCTCCCCGACCATCAAATTGAGACGATATTCGTCATGGTGTTTTCTGCTTCAAGTAAAGCGAATATCGTCCAATCCTGTGGCCTCCCTGGAAACCAGGGAGGCCACAGGATAATCTTGAACTGTTTTCCTCTGAAGAAAAAGATCTCCATCAGTCCTTGAGGATGTTGGAAAAGTATGAAATTCGGGATAGATACCTGTGCAAAAAAAGACGATGCGGATATTACGGTTACGGAAGCATCCCTTACCGTCTGGATGCTGGAGAGACGTATACTTACAGGTTGGAGCAACACCACTCACAAGAGGTAACAAACTGAAGAATTCTCTCCACGGCAAGTGTCAGCACAAACTCTGATGGATCTGATCATCGGAACTATCGGAAAAGAACAAAGTTCTGTATCTGTAGAGTAGGGAGGGTGAGTGTAAGCCCACACACTTAGGCCACATGTGACCCATTGTACATCCTTCCGAGTTGTTGTCCTCCTAGGTCTTCGTCCATCCTGTCTTTTCCAGGAAGGTGGACAGGTCGCTGGGAGACATCTCCTTTATATCGGCAGATGTAGGCCAAGACTCGCCGAACACACACATATTGCATTTGTAGCATCTGACTCTGTGTTCTGCTTAATTTGTATTTTGTAGGGTTTATTAAACACAAACCTGGGTTCAATTGCATCACTTGTTGCCTGCAGCAGAAGTTGCGCAGTAAGCCCTTCCCGCCATAGGCCCAGCCTCAATTGACCCATTCCTACTTCGAGGTTTACACCAGCCGTGCGCAATCGTACCATGGCCATTAACGTAACCTCCTAAACGTACAGATCCAGAGGGGTCATACCCGTGATTAATTCCATTGCCGCGGTTGGTGTTGTTGGTGTTGTTTAAACAAGCCAGTCGCTGTATTTGATATACTTTTTAGATGGCCGTTGCTTGTAGAACTTTCGATCCCCATGCAATGGCTCCATACTTTAACATAGGTCTTATTATTGCAATGTAGATCCAGATGACCCCACGGGGTGAAAGACCCCATGCGCGTCCCACTGTCCTCCGACATTGCTCATAAGTCAGATATGCTCTTTTTGCTCTACTCTGTAGATGATAGTTCCATGTTAGCTTCTTGTCGAAGATAGTACCAAGGTATTTCACCTCTTCAGAGAAGTTTAGTTTGCTTTTGAACATTTCGGGACGTTTTGAGCCCGTTAAACTTCTTTTCCTGGTGAAAAGGACCATATCAGTCTTCTTGGGATTGATTGACAGTGAGTGTTCCTTACACCATGTTTCTATTAATTTAAGCCCATCCTGCGCTCTATCGCACAGGTGTTTACACACTGCAAGATAACTATGTCATCTGCGTATGCAATTGTGTAGAATCCATTTTTGTCAAGATGATTAATTAGGGTATCCAGAACTATGTTCCAGAGAAGGGGTGATAAGACCCCTCCCTGTGAACATCCCCTCATGACCAGTCCTTTCACTGTGATGTCTTCTACATTAATACTCATTGCTCTACTAGAGAGCATCTGGAGTATCCATTCTCCTACTACCTGGGGTACATTCTTAGAGTGTAGTTGCTGGGTAATTGTTGGAAAGGTTGTTTTATCAAACGCTCCCTCGATATCTATGAATATACCCAGGGTCGATTCTTTGTTGTCCAATGATCTCTCGATTCTGACAACCACATGGTGAAGGGCCGAATCAGTAGACCTTCCCGGATTATATGCATGCTGATTTGGATGAAGTGAGCTGTGAACAAGTACTTCATCTCTTATGTACCGCTCACTAGCCTCTCCATGGCTTTTAAGAAAAACGTTTTGAGACTAATGGTCGGAATGCTCTTGGTAGGGTGTAGTCCATCCTACCTGGTTTGAGTATAAATACTTCTCTTACTTCTCTCCACTTACTGGGAATATACCTCAGAGCTAGAGAGGCTCTGAATATTCCAACCAGGTGCGGCATAAGAGTATCCAATCTCCACTGAAGTAGGGCTGGTCTTATACCGTCAGGTCCTGGTGACTTGAAGGGGGAAAAGCCCGATATAGCCCATCTTATTTTGTTCTCATCAATTACTGTACTAGCATATTGCCAGTCGTATTGTGAGGATGTTGTTGCTACATCCGTCCAGTTCGTCGTTCCAAGAAAGACAGAACCTGGGAAGTGAGTTTCCATAAAAATCTCAGCACTCTCAAGGAGGTTGAAGGCTTTGTCGCCATTTTCCCTCGTCGGGATGCCGATACTCTTATGGTGGTCATTTGAAAGTGCCTTCTGTAGCCTAGAAGCTGGTGGGAAGTCTTCGACTGTCTCACAATAGGCTCTCCAGGCTTCTCTTTGCTTTCGTCTGCAGACTTTTTTGAACTCTCCGAAAAATGAGAGTTATTGAATATATTCGAATCACTCACTACCCACACTCAGGCAGACACGATCTAATATGCCTCTTATAGTCGTCCCCGACCATCAAAGTAAGACGATATTCGTGATGGTGTTTCTGCTTCAAGTAAAGCGAATATCGTCTGATAAAAGGATGAAAATCGGATTGAATGTCGAGATTTACTCTTTGAACTCCACAGGTTCTACAGGTTACAATGGTTGCTCTGATATTAGGTGTCCTACGTGAAATGTTGTCTTCATTGCTCTCTAATCTCAGGAGAAAACCGGCTTCCTGGAATCTCACTATTGCCATTATCCGTTGCACCCAGAAATACTCGAGGGTATAACAGGATACTCCTGAACTATTTTCCTCTGAAGAAAAAAATCTCCATCAGTCCTTGAGGATGTTGGAAGAGTATAAAATTCGGGATAGATACGTGCAAAAAAGGAGAGGGGAGATTATGGTGACGGAAGCATCCCGTATCATCTGGATGCTGGAGAGACGTATACTTACATCGGGGTCTAGTAACACCACTCACAAGAGGAAACAAAGTGAGAAATTCTCTCCACGGCAAGTATCAGCACGAACTCTGATAGATCTGGTCATCGGAACTATCGGGAAAGAACAAAGTTGTGTTACGAATATGCTTGCAATTTCAGTCTTACTCTACTCGTTTGGTGTAGTGAAGCGGACTCGGGGGGAGCTGTACCAACTCGACGTAAAGACCAGAAAGAGTTTTCATCTCAAATCATCCGTTACACAGTTGTTCTTCCTCCAACAACAGAGAGGACGTTTACTTTCGAGATAAGAGGAGTTCGGATCCTCTTTTCTTCATGGTCCGCAACGGAGAGAGTAGGAATTGGAGCATTTATTCAAAGCAGCTACTGTGAACGGAGGATGAATGTCGCGTTGTTTAGTTTTCATCACTGAACAGAGTGATAACTCTGTTGAAATCCGTTCAGCAAAAAATCTACATTAAAGCCGCAGAGATCATTTCATTCTTGTGGCATTGGCATAAGCCAATGCAGGGGGTCTTTTTCAATAGCATGCTTTTGCTGTCAGCATGTTCATCATATGTGGTCTCAGCCTAAATCCATCGACATAAGGCTGCACTCAGAATGCTTTATCATCACCTATGGAACTTTTATGCCTCATACTTCGGGAATTGAATCTGTTGTGGGAAAAAGAGAAGTGCCGAATTTATTGAAGCTTTTCATTCCCCGCCCTCAGGCTCATACATGCTTATAAAACATACATATTTTCTCGACTACCAGAGCAAGACGGTATTCATCGGGAAGTTTTCAGCCCTGGGTAAAACGAATATCGCCTGAAAAGAGAGGGAAAACCAGATGAAATATTGAGATTTTCTTAATATTTCCCATAGACTTTATCAAGACCACTCTATTGAGATTGTTGCTCTGTTTTTCTGAGTCCTTGGTGGAATGTCGCCTTCTCCACTTTCGAATCTCAAGATCATGCCAGCTTGACGCACTGAAGCAGACATCTTGGCCAGACAAATGCAGAAGGCTGTAATTCTTAACCCATTGCGTCTGCTTAGGGCACATGATTCTCAGACCCAGTAATAACTTACCACACGGTATAGGAAGTGGTCAATGGTTGCTGATGCTGGCGCGCCCTCTTGAATGTATCGGGGTTTCGCCAACATGTCCCGACCGGCTCAACTTTCGGGAAAAAATAATAACGAACGTATTAATAACCAAAAAGAGGAGGAACAACGAATTATTCATTCAGATTATCTCTTCAAATTCCGCAGAATATATCCAGACCACAATGATAAGATAGCTGTTCTGATTTTCGAAGTCTTTGGTGGAATGATGCCCTCACTACTGTTGAATTCGAAGAGCATTGATTGCCACATTAAGGCCAAATACACTCAGAAATGTGTCATTCTTGGCTCATTGCGTCTGCTCAGGACACTTGATACTTGGGACTCAATGATCACCTAACACACGGTGTGGGGTAGGTGATCATTGAAACTGAATACTTCATCTCGAAAAGCTACTACGTAATATCAAATCAAATAGTTATTTGTCGTATTCGTTAATTTTACCTAGAATTAAATAATCAATGAAAAAAAGAAGGAATTTATATGTTTGGCTTGCTGGTTAACGTTACGGAAAGTTATATTTTTCCGCTCTCAAAATCCAAAAATCGCTTCCAAAAACGCTTCAACCGGAGATAGGTATATTTCGTTAGACAAGCGACATCGTGACTTTTCGACTAATGTCATATTCAGTTCTGTTATCTATATTTTTCAACATATTTTTATAAGACTTTAATCTGAGTCTCAATAACTCTAGTCTAAACGTAGAAATAGTAATGAATGAAAAGGACAAATTTATCAACTTAGTTTTTGTAATACTCTTGAAATGCTTCCAATATCTGTTGTCGCAAATAAATGATTTATCAAAATTCACCTACAGTAACATAATGAGGAATGTTCCTCCTGACGAAAATCAAGTAGTTTTCATAAAAGAGCTCTAAAACAACGCATTTTAAACTTATCATTTCAACCTTTTTCTTTAAAAAATTATTTAAATACTTAAAGAAGAGGAATAAAATAATGCATTCAACATTTAAAGGGATTAGTTTCTACCCAACATTTGAAACATCAAAATACTTTTCGAAGTGAATTTGTCGAGAGAAGTGAACTCATGAATTAAACTCAACTTTGTTTTGTTCAAACTTGCATTCGCTGTAATAACCCAAAATGAGGAACATTCCCCATTGATAATTATTATAATTATCAAGGTGTAAAGCTGAAATTCGTCTTTCTTATGATCAATTTATCGAAAAGTGGACACTGACAAATCAATTTATTTGTTATTGAATTATATCAAACGTAATTTCTCTATTTACATTGATATAATGATATATCATACTGATTCAGTTGAAATCGTCTAATCTTAAAAATAACTGTAAAACTAAATGAATCCTTGACGAAAATTGATATTTTCGAAATAAATAATCATAATCAAGAAATAAGTTAATAAATGGACACACTTCGAAAACTCAGCTTATTGTTATTGTCATATTTCATAAAGAAGACTAACTACCTCTGATTTTTTTATAATATTCACCTATTTTTACATCTAACTCCTTCGTCACAGTCGGACTTTGAACTCAGCTTTTCAGTATCCGTCATGTTACCAGATGGTTTGGGGAATACATCGTTACTTTTTTCCCAACAAGGTGTTGGTTTGTCATCTTCTGGAGGAGGAATTATTCCTGTAAAAAGGATATTTCGTTATTGAACCATTAGTACTCACAAAAATAAATGAAGAGGTTTTATTGTCAAGTTTTAAGCGGTCAACATTCCATAAAGTATTTGAAACATGAAACATTTGAATTTTGTATGGAAAAAACGAGGGCGCAATAGTTTATTATTAGATAGAGAGGAAATTGTGTTATGGAGGAGAGTATTTGACCAAAATTAAATATTATAGGGAACAACAGAAAACAATTTATTATATGGATGAAACCTGGTTTAATGCTGGTTATACTACCCCTAAAGTATGGGTCGATAAAACTGTGACCTCATCTAGGAGGGCCTTTCTAGATGGACTATCCACCGGATCAACAAATCCACCAGGTAAACTTATATTTATATTGAGATCTGCATCAATCTCCATAATTTCAGGTAAAGGAAAACGCCTTATTTTTTGTCACATCGGCAATGAGAATGGGTTTGTTGCTGAAGGGCTATGAGGTTTCGAGGACAAGAAAACTGGAGATTATCACGAAGAAATGAACGGTGAATCTTTCGAACAGTGGTTTTCCAAAGTTCTACCCCATCTGGAGGATAATGCTGTGATTGTAATAGACAATGCACCTTATCATTCGCGACAGTTAGAGAAGATTTCGACAACGTCTTCAAAGAAGGTTGAAATCCAAAATTGGCTGCGATCAAAGAATATTAGCTTTAAAGACTCAATGCTAAGATTACAGCTACTAAAAATTATCAAGGAGCGCAAGCTTGAATACCAAAAATATATAGTCGATGAGATGACAGCAGGCCAATACAAAATTGTCCTTCGCCTGCCTCCATACCACTGCGAGCTCAATCCCATCGAGTTAATATGGGCGGATGTGAATAATTCTGTAGCTCAGCATAACACCACGTTCAAATTTGCAGATCTCAAAGTACTTTTTGATGAGGCTTTGAAAAGAGTCACAGCGGAAAAATGGAAGAAGTGTGTTCGGCATGTGATCTCGGAAGTCGAGACAAAGATGTGGAAGCTTGATAACATAATAGAGGCATAAATCGAGCCACTGATAATTCAGATTGGTGAGGATGACACTACTAAGGAAGAGACAAAATCATCCAGTTGAATAATTTTGATTAATATTCCTTTTGATTTTACATAAAATAAAAATTATCAATAAAAAATTATTACGTCTCTTTTCATATAATGCTTGAGTGCGCTGTGAAAAATCCAATGAAAATCTTTTTATATTACACATATTATCTGCATTTTTCCCGTTAAACTGCAAAACTTGTGCATTTCACTCGTTATTATGAAAAAGTTTTCCTAGCATTTGCGATCAACAATATGTTGGTTCTGAATACGACCCTGACCAATTCTTGGGATTTTCAATATCACGTGCGTAGGGCATGTCAATGTTTACATCAACTCTATCTTGGATTTGAATTTGCTTTAGACACCATCAAAAATTATCTTCAACGAAATAGCTACTCCAAAGCGATGGTAGAACAGACTTTGGCTAAAAGATAGCAGGAGCCTCGCAAGGAAGAGAAGCCGTCACAACCAGTGCTTGCACTTCCCTACATCAGAGGATTATCGGTGAGGATAAGAAGAATTGGTTCCAACTACAACATCAGAGCCTGCTTCAGATCCGGCAACACTATCCGTAGAAGCCTCATGAAAACCAGGCCACCAAACGCGGACTGCGATTCCAAGATTGCATTTACCGGATACCCTGTGAGTGCGGAAAATCCTATATTGGTGAATCTAAGAGGTCATTGAATGTTCGCATTGCCGAGCACAAGAAACACACACAGCGAGGAGAAACCATCAAATCAGGAATAGCAGACCATGTTTGGACCCATCAACACAACATCGAGTGTTCCCAAGCTGAGATCATACACAGAGAGGCACATTGGTTCAGGAGAAAATTCAAGGAAGCCGCATACATGTTGTCCAACAACGTATTCAGCCAAGCTAGCGTAGAGATACGCAACATATGGAAACCCATTATCAAGCGAAAAATGGCCAACTCCCGCCAAACGGTCATCTCCCACTGAACCAGTGAAGCGGAAAAATGGAAAGCGGAGATAAGTGAAAGTACTCGAACGACCCATAAATAGTCATTTCTCGGAGGAATCAGTCCAGTCATCACCCGAAGACGATTGTAGATACTAACAATCGAAACGCCGTGAACTAACTTGGCTTGGAATCTCTTAACTTTTTATTTTATTTTCATTTTTATTTCTTTTTTTTTACTTTTTTGTTCAATTGATCTACTTTTACTTGTATTTTATTCCACTATCATTTCATTTCAGGTTTTTTTGCTTAATATAATTGTTATTTTCAGCTATTCATTTTTAATTCTTCTTTTTTAGTTGTTTCAGAGATTTCAAATAATTTTATATATTAGACAATGGAAGTTCGAACTAGTGAAATTCGTAAAGAGTACATGACCAAATATAGACCCTTTCTGTCCCCATGGTCGACTTCTACTTCATTAGAATTAATATGATGTCTGAAAAAGGGTTGGTTGGGTAACGGGATCAATTTTTCCTTAAAATTGTATCCTTGCCGACGTTTTGAATTCAATTAAATTCTTCTTCAGGGCTCGAAAAGTAGTTTTTTGTGTTGATAATATTACAATTTTAAAAACCATCAGACATATTAGATACATATTTGCAAAATAAAAATAAAAAAATCACTGAAACAACAAATTTCCGTGACGACAACAACAACACAAATCGTTTGTTTCATGACGTTTTTTATTTTCATTTTTCCAATATGTATCTAATATGTCTGATGGTTTTTAAAATCGTAATATTATGAACACAAAAAAACTCTTTTTCGAGCCTTTAACAAGATTTTAATTAAATTCGAAACGTCGGCAAGAATACAATTGTTTTTTAAGGAAAAATTGATCCCGTTACCCAACCAATCCCTTTTTTAGAAAAAAATATTGGATCACTAAACTAGTTAACTGAATCAATATGATGTTCTACTGAATGATTACGATAAAAAATGCTGACATATTGCTTCCTTTTTTTCAAAAAAGTTTCTATCCAATTTAAAGGTCCTTCGGATATACCGTATTTCGCTAACTTAGCTAATAAGGATGAAAGTTTGACGCAGTCGAATGCCCTGCTCATAATATTGAGTTTATGGCCGAAGTTGTTGATCTATGGTTTATAAATCCATGTTGATTTTGATCCAAAATATTAATTACTTCCAAGAAAGCTCTCAATCTATTCAAAAAGGCATATTCAAAGATTTTTGACAGGGACATAGAAATTATAATTGGTCTGTTATTAAACCTTTCATTAGTCTTTGTTTTCACAAAGAGGTGAAAACAAAGAGATTGAGAGATTGTCCGAAAAGGTAATTGATTTTATAATATATTCTAAAATTATTTCAAGAAGAAAACTGGAAACTCCATCGGAGCCCAAGGATTGTTCATTTTTGAGCTTACTTATACGTGAATTGAATAATTCCTCTTCAGTATACGAACAGAATACGGTCAATTGAAGATCATTTTTGTACAAATTATTCACTTGGGCGTCAATATGACTAATATTGAAAAACTAGTCATTATTATGTACAAAGTAATGGCATATCAACCAAATTATTAGTACCTAGATATGTGAAAAATGAGAAATGAAACTTTCTATGTTTTTAAACTACTTTCATTTGTAATTAACGTTAGTGCAGTCTCATCCTATAATAACATTTTCAAAGTAATACAATGAATATTATTGTACAGTTTTGTTGTATTACTTTAAAAATGCCCTCATTGGATGAAACAGCAGTAACGTTAGTTACAAATAGAGGTGGTAAAAAACAGAAAGTTTCATTTCTTATTTTTCATGATCTCCTACCACGTAGTAACGGATACATCCATCAATTTATTAGTTATTAGTATATTGGTATATATTTTCGTGTTCTGTGGAACATAGTGTTTACCAAAAAAATGGCATAAAATATAGTTTACCCATACGTATTGATTGAATATTCGAATAACTAGAAACTAACCTAATGGCAAACAGGCAGCGTAACTAACATATCCTTCTTCAGCATGTGGAGTCTGTACATACAACCAATGTTGGTTTTTGAAGACGGCGTTTACTACCATTCCCAAAGGAAGAAAAATTTCCGATTGATATCCTCCTATCCTCGTTTGATAAAGTACGCTTGGAAATGCAAGGACAACTGGTATATTAGCTGGTTTTTCTAAAGTTGCCTGAAAAATCAAAATATTTGAAATTAGTTCATCATATAATTTCTAGCTGAAAATAATTGTATATTCAGAGGAAGATCAAAATCATTATTATTTTCAAAAATTATTTAAGCCAAAGAGTATGTTGACAAGTGCGATGATATCTCTCCTTACGAAGACACCGCCTATGAGATCGACAGAGAACTCAAACTTCGAATATTGAAGATAAACAAGTCTCCTCAAGGCAGTCAGTTGCAAACCTATGCTTCGACATCCACCGCCGACAAGATTCGTTCTCTGTCTTTCACTGTAGCTCTCACAGCCAAGCTTAAAGTTGAAACCAGAGCCCAAACACAACGCATTTGATTCAACACCAGACAGTGCTGTTTCGACCTACCAAAAGTCTCATCAGTGGTGCTAGGCTGAACCACAAATGCATTGCTGGACTCAACCGTCCAAGTCGTTTGTTCAGATTGAAGTAAAAATGAATACATTATAGTATTTCCAATATCAATTGGAACAGCACAGAGAAGGAATTCCCGCCTCGACATAGACGTCGGCATATTATTTTTCAGTGGTAGTTACAATCATAGCAATTGATCATCCCATAAAAAAGTTATCTCAACTGAATTTTTCCACCATGGGTAATTATGAATAACTTCGAAATTCAAGGTAGTTGATTTCCGAGTCGAAAACTTTAAAATACAATAAAAACACAAATTTACAAAATGATAGAGGCCAACAAAATTGCTAAAAAAATCAAAATTCTTCGCTATATTCGGATGAGGCAGAATCATCATCGGGTTGAATAGCTATCGATTTATGGAACTTTGCATATAATATTTGTTGTCTTCTTTTATAACGTGGGCAACACAGTTCTTCCACACATCACTATTACCTACTTCATTCACCACTCGCCTTATATTGTCAAGCACTACAGCATTCAAAGTCGGTGACATGCCTGAAAAATCAAAATATTTAAAATTAGTTCATCATATAATTTCTAGCTGAAAATAATTGTATATTCAGAGGAAGATCAAAATCATTATTATTTTCAAAAATTATTTAAGCCAAAGAGTATGTTGACAAGTGCGATGATATCTCTCCTTACGAAGACACCGCCTATGAGATCGACAGAGAACTCAAACTTCGAATATTGAAGATAAACAAGTCTCCTCAAGGCAGTCAGTTGCAAACCTATGCTTCGACATCCACCGCCGACAAGATTCGTTCTCTGTCTTTCACTGTAGCTCTCACAGCCAAGCTTAAAGTTGAAACCAGAGCCCAAACACAACGCATTTGATTCAACACCAGACAGTGCTGTTTCGACCTACCAAAAGTCTCATCAGTGGTGCTAGGCTGAACCACAAATGCATTGCTGGACTCAACCGTCCAAGTCGTTTGTTCAGATTGAAGTAAAAATGAATACATTATAGTATTTCCAATATCAATTGGAACAGCACAGAGAAGGAATTCCCGCCTCGACATAGACGTCGGCATATTATTTTTCAGTGGTAGTTACAATCATAGCAATTGATCATCCCATAAAAAAGTTATCTCAACTGAATTTTTCCACCATGGGTAATTATGAATAACTTCGAAATTCAAGGTAGTTGATTTCCGAGTCGAAAACTTTAAAATACAATAAAAACACAAATTTACAAAATGATAGAGGCCAACAAAATTGCTAAAAAAATCAAAATTCTTCGCTATATTCGGATGAGGCAGAATCATCATCGGGTTGAATAGCTATCGATTTATGGAACTTTGCATATAATATTTGTTGTCTTCTTTTATAACGTGGGCAACACAGTTCTTCCACACATCACTATTACCTACTTCATTCACCACTCGCCTTATATTGTCAAGCACTACAGCATTCAAAGTCGGTGACTGATTACATTTCCGCAGGCTTTCTTTCATTGTGGCCCAAACAATTTCAATTGGATTGAACACACAATAGTAAGCGAACATGACCACGTGTTTCACACATCGAATCAATAATATATTCTTTTTTAAAATTACGTTGTTTTATGGTTGCCATTAATACCTCTTTCGTTGGAATTTTTTCGGGTATTTCCATGTCATGATTACGCATGAAATCAACAAAATCTGCTTTTTTTGTGCTATTGTTTGGTATTGTAGTCAATAACCGAGTTTGGAGGAATATTAGGGAGGCGCTGCTCACTGAACCAGGTTTCGAATAAAGCTGCAGTCATATCTTCGTGGTAATCAGCAGACGAATCTTTTATATTTTTTGCCGACAGAAGCAAAGCGTTAGGTACGAAACCACTTTCATTCCCGGCATGCAAAATTATAACACGTTTTCCCCTTGAAAAAGGTGTGTTCAAAGCACAATACTTGGTTTCGTCTACCCAGCCATATTTGACAACATCTTGGGTGTCAAACCAAGTTTCGTCGAGGTAGATTATATGTCTGCTGGATTCTCTGTAGCTTTTCATTCGCCTCCAATATTCTTGTCGGAGTTGAACAATGCGTGTCAATTCCATTATGACCATCTGATTGTTTAATTCTTTATATTTGAAACCACAAGACAATAAGACACCTCGTAGAGTTTCTAAAGATTTGTAATTGTAATCGAGATAGTTCACTTGCATATCCTATTCACAATAGCATTATGTGAAGTGTGACAGTTTTTCTTCTTCAAGCATTCATGAATATTTAAAATTACTCGCTGAACTTGAACATGTAAGTCCTTTTTTTCAAATTCCGGATCCCTGTCGATTGACAGATTCCTCACACGTAATGTTATCATTTGTTTCAAAAGGTCTCTAGAAAGCTATATTGATGAAAGTACCCAAAAACACTAAGATTTTCACAAAAATCGGTTTAAACGATGAGATTGAAACCTTTGGTGTAAAAAACTACCTCACCTAACCCCACGAACACACGGCACTGATGAAGAAATATTGTGAAACGGACAAAAAATTAGTATTCAGCCAGTCCAGCTAGCCGAGCAATTATTCCTCAACTACATATGATAGTACGTTTACTAACTATGGCGACTAGGGGCCATAGGCAAGAAATGTTTATGACTGTATTCTTATTTTTATTGCCGTTCCAATTGGGAATCGATAGACTATGCGGATAGTATCAGATTTAGATTTTTTGCAGATACGAGTTACCTAATTGAATCATCATCAATTTATGATGAACTTCAGTGTAGCTATACGTTCAGTATATGCTTGTATAAAAAAAGCTACAAACGATAGAAACTGTTATTCGATGTAGAAGATTTATTAATTTTTTTGATTTCTTGATTATGAATCACTTAGGGTATATTTGAATTTATTCATTATTTTATTTGTTTTCAATTCTACTGGGAGTAGGTTGAACAGTTTTGGACCATAATAGAACATGAATCTTTGTATATGGCTTTTCATGTGAAGTCGTATTTTAATATTCACATTATCGATTGCCCTGATTCTTACTCTTGTAAGGGATTACATATTGTTGAAGTTCGGGAACATCTATACTAGACTTTGGTAACTATATAATAACCCAACCAAGTTTTATAATTTCATGGAGCTCTAACAGTTTTATTTTGTTGGTATTTTATAATTACTTCCAGAATGCTAATTGTAGATAAAAGTGTTTTATAAATTTGTCATAGAAACAATTTTAAAATGAAATTGAAAAATCGTTATAAAATAGTCAGGAAATTATCACAGAAACGTTTTTACAACTAATTTATCAAACATATTTTTCTATGAAAGTGAATTGTTTTGTAGCAAGTTTTATGGCACTTTTCTGCGAGGTTTGTATGATCTTTATAAAACTATTTCAAGTTGATTCAATAACTGATGTCTGTAGCTTCAATGAAATTATTTCATTGAAATGCTTTCATATACAATTTTGTTTTTATTAATATATTGTCACTTCCATGATGATTTCTCAACTATTTTATAGTATGGTATATTTACTACAATTCCAAAACAATAAAATAACTGTTATAAAATCAAACTGCTTCAGCAAATACATATTTGCTGCTGCCAAGAATAAAATGCAGCATTCAAGAAGAACCAGCTGACATTGATTTTAGATGTCGTGTAATGAAGTATGATTAGTCAATTTTATTTGACTAGCGTCCCAATAACCTAATATTGTCGTGTAATATTGGTCATTGGAAAAAAATTAAGAAAAGAGGTTCATTCAGACGAAGACCTACATAAACTAGTGTTTCAGTTTTTTTTCTTACTAAAAACAGAAAAAATGTATTAATTATTAAAATCTGTCGATTTGAGTGGAGCACCATGTATGTATACCCTTAAGTCACTAGCTCAAAACTCCTTTTCGAAATTTAGCCTTTATAATCGATGGAAGAAGCTATTTAGCCAAAACATCCTGATATATAATATTTATCCAAAGTATACGTGAGAAATCCTATCTTCATACAAGCAATTTTGTAGGAATCTATTGCTTTAGAAGTAGTCCGGCTCAGCCGCAATAGCATCACTCCTAGAACTAAGTGTTTCTTAACAGTTTCATACGTTGAAATGCTTGCTATTGATACCAAATTATTTTATAGAATGACGCCATTTTGAAATGATAGTAATTCGAAATACTGACATTAGATGAGTTGATAATATGAAATACCGCACATATAGTGATATTTACAGTTGAAAAGTACAAAGATATTATACATTACATTATCTACAACAAATTGAGTTGAGTTTGCGACTAGAAAATTATTACGTCGACAGAGAGAATTTTCATAAAATTAACCATTTTTTTCCAAAATCATTATTAAATGAGTGGTGCACTTGATTTTTGCTAATAATAGGCTATATATTTGTCAATAAAATTTCATTCACAGTAAAAATATCAATAATTGAAGCACAAACAATGTTATTAATAGTTTTATTAGCATAAAAGTGAAATTATTAAAATGGCTTCAACTTTTATATTTGTTAGTTTTTAGTTGATGATGTATCTATTTTTATATATTTTCCTAGTGTCCAATACAAAATTACTTCTTGTGTCTTCAAGAAAACATTTCGAACACTTTTTCATTTTATAGTTATCGTTTTACGCTGCATTATATTTTATAATGATCACTTGGAACTACTAAAAACTCGTATAAAATTGTCTTTTAATTATTTTATAAGTATCTGTATAAAACTACTTTTTAAAAGGGTTAGAAAAATTTTATAGTACCTAACTGCCGAAATGTTTATAAAACTATTTTGTAGTGTTTGTAAAAGGCCTTACAAAATATTAATAAAGACTAAAATGCTTTATAAAACGGTGTTAATTTCCTCTTTGTAGCTGTTTTATAAACACATTGAAAGTATTTATGTGAGAAAAACAGTTTCAGAATTTGTTTCTCCGAAACGTTTTCGCAACTATCATAAAATATGAAATTGCTAGTTGGGGAGGATAATGATATGATAACAATAATGATGATTACATTAACTAAATTATCCTCTCGATATAGATCATCTGTTAAGAACATCTATTTTTTCAAATGAAATTGTTTAAATTATTATACAATATCTCATTATGGATTCTGCTTATGACTGATCTATTAAAAATTGACGTATGAGTAGTCTAATCCTTTGTGTTACATATCATATGTGTTTGTCCCATCTCATATGTTAGTCAACATCAAGATCCAAATATTTAAAGGATGTTTTTTCTATAACCGGGAATTTGAAATCATAACTCTGTGCAGGTCATTTTGGGCAATTTAATGTCACTTATATGCGGCTGACCATCTGAATTGAAAGAAAAAGTCATAAATTCAATAAACTATTATTCAGCCAGAGAAGAATTTTTCTTACATGAATTTCAGAAGTTTTATATACTTTTATATACCAGTGAAGAGCATGGCCTTATCATCAGTATAACACACTATATGACCACAAAATTCAATAATCTGCGTTATTTCGTTTATGTAGGTAAACAAAAAAAGTATCAGGCCAAGTTCTGTTCCCTGGGGTATATCCACAGCAATATGTAATGTTGCACTGAGTTTGCTACCAATTTCAACAGTTTGTGTTCGTTCTTTTAAATAATTTTGCATGAGTTCCAAAGCATGACCTCCAATACTAATCGCACAATTTTTCAAGTAGGATTTCATGCGACACAGTATCGAAAACCTTTGCAAAGTCCATATATAACGCAAACATTTCAAAGACTTGTCCAACGCCCCCACTGTTCGTTACACGAGGTTGAGCACGGCACTATTAGTATTTGATTTGTTAATGGACCTGAATTGTTGTTCTATATATTATTATCGTAAATTATCCTTGATAATAAAAAATTTTCACAATCATTTTTCATTTCTAGTCGTGTTTCGCTAACACCGTAGCTTCCTCGGTAGAAGATGTCGATCTAGACATGACATGAATTTTCTGGTTCGTGTTTCAGGTAGCACAAACGTTATACAATATCTGTTGGTTATTTTATATTCCATTGAGTTGTAGGCATGACTGGACGATATCCAACTGTTTCAAGGGCAGCGCTCCTGTATGATAGGAAGGTTGTAACACCAGCTTGTCCCATTCATTTATCATTCCATCTATCAGTAGTTGAAGTGGCATCATATTTGTCTTCGTGAATTATTTAATGTTTACTCTTTTCGAATAAACTATTCGAATATCCGTTCCCAGTTAGAATGCAAGTCTTAACACCCTCAATGGCTTACACATTATCAAGTGAAGCCTTCACACTGCGACTCTTTAGAACAGGATTCTACTCAGAATCTAGAGTGGAGGATAAATGGCGTCGATTTCTTGAAAGTAGGGTATTTTTTCAAGGCGCAAACATAATACCGTTCACAACATTTCTCAACAACATTTGTTCAAAGTTTTATCTCGCGAATTTTTTTAGTGCCAATCATAACGTCTCTCAGATATTTGCGACGTTGACTTCACTAGGATATTGTCGAACTGTGGCTTTCCTTGGATGTTCTCCAAGTTTTATCTCTTGGATCAAGAAACTTAGTTCTCTTTTAATTCACTTCGAGACATCTTCATCGTTGCCTACAAGTCATATAGAGGTATCTAGTGGCCACAACTCTGACAATCCTCTGGAACATGCTCTTTTTGCTCCTCTTGTTATAAAATACTTTTTGAAAATGTATTTGCATCTTCTTTTATCCCATTCTCGTGTTTTCCAACTTTTCTTCCTTACTCTTTTTCTGTTCTTTGTTAATCCTTTCTTGTTCTTTTTGTTCTTGATTTGTTATTTCTTGTTTTTTTTCATCTTTTTTATTTTTTTCTTATTCTTTCAGGCTCTTTTTTCATTTACTGTTTGAGCAACGTCTGTTGTTTTTATTTATTCCTGTTATTTCAATTTTTCTAATTTTTTAGGTGCTTTAAGTTATTTTCCAAATTGTTTTTGTCTCAATGATATCTGCGTCAATTTCTTGATCGGTATCCATCATACACACAGCATATGTTTCATTTTCCTTCTTTCACTACCATTTATCCTATCACTATCGTCAGTATGGCAGGAACACTTATTGGCAACTTCAATGAAATAAAAAATTAATTGTCCAAAGAACTGTACATTCATGTCGACAAAGATGTGTTCGAAATTTGGATAGTCAAGTTATTCATAATAAAAGAAAGTCATAATATTTAATAAAAATATTATGGAAGTACAATCATACTTGAAAAATCATTTTTAATTTTCCTTTTTAATTAGTTCTTTCATGGATTTCAAATAATTTCATATAATATCAGACAATGGAAGTCCGAACTAATGAAATTTAATTAGTATATGGTCAGTTACGGAACAGATACGTGCTAGCAGGGGATCGAATTCATTTTTCGGCATGTTATATAATCAATTGACTTTTTTGCCAGGGTACTTAGGTATTGTCAACATGAAGTTACTATGTCTTATATTGCGAAAAAGCCCTCTGATCGAGACTGAAGGTTTTAGGGATCATACAGGCACTCTTCAAAATATAAATACAAGGCTGTGTCAAGATCTTTTTTCTAATAAATAATAAACAATGGTCGCAAGAAACTCTGGGTTTACCCTTGCAGAAATATCTCATAGCCATTTGTTGGAGAACCAAATACACAGTTCAGTGAAATCTGTGAGCTAATTTCTCAAAAACATGAAAATGCATTATAACAAATTTAATGTCACACTATTGTGATATTTTCACTCATCAATTCACAAACTGTGACACGTGTTTCACTAAGTACAATAGCTATTGTATAGTAAAAAACAGAATAACATAAGGGAAATATTGAAAAAAATATGGAAGGTGTAATAAGTCAAGAATCACAGAAAAAGTTATTTTTAGAAACTAACTTGTTCTAGATTTGAATGAAGAACCATTGTACAATTAGAACTCAACTCAAACAGACACATTGATCATCGAAACAAACAACTGAAATTTAAATTGGACATAAAAAATCTCATGAACGAACCATGAGAATTATCTGCATGCCTATTGCAATCTCGGTAATTTTCTTCAACTCGGTTCGTGACCTATAATTTACGGTTCCAGCATAAATGACGGACAGACATTTAGCGACTCATAGCTCACTACGCGTTGCTCGAACAGAACTAGCATTTAGGCTGTCATGGTGAGCAATTGAAGATGGACTGGCCGTGAGGTCAGGGGGCTTGAAGAAATATCTGTAGGGTCACCAGAAATCTTCTTGATACCTCAAAAAACCCAAAACATTTCGAAAACTACGTATAACACTCTTTGAAAATGATTAACATTCATACCCAAAATATTAGTTGTGTTGGTAAAATCAACTAAACAGTGGGGGCATTCAGTAATGATAATAATAACAAATAAATAATGAGCGAATGGCAAATGTATGTTGCAGTTTATGGATTTTAATATTTCGAGAGCGCAAATAAATGAGTGTAATTAAATAGATTATGAATGCTTGGTTCTTTGATTCTGCATTGTTGAAACCATTTAAAAAAAATAAAAACATGAATTGGTATTGATTTTGTTCTTTAGATGGCTTTATTTGTTGTTCATCGGTACCGGTATACCGGTATCATAGTTTATTTCTACAGTATCTTCGGAACTACCCTCGCGCATCGTTCCCCGGCGTCTTACAGTAGACGCGACGCGTAATGGCTTACTGCGTTGAGTCAAGTTAATCTTATCGTGATAACTTTTAATTAAACGAATCATCCAAATTACTTACTGTAAAAGACAAAGTTTATCTGTATTAAATATTTAAAATGACAATTGTATCAATTTTTAAGAATTTGACGCATTGTAAAAAAAGTATCCAATCTAATTATATTTATGGCTCAGTATTTTGCATATAGTGGTTTGTTTTCACATAAGAGGTAGATATATGCTATCGCAGACTTATCTCGAATAGTTCTAAAAAAAGAATCCTACGGTACATTATTTGCATGTAACTCCAACAGTATAGGCAGCGCACGCCAAGATAGCTGTCAGGGAGTGAAAATTGTTCCGACTCACTTAATACTTATCGTTATATTATGACCAAAATACACAAAGCCTTTGTAAATTGTAGCTTATATGTTATTCTTATGTATGAGCTGTATNCACTGGTATACATCGATGTTTCGCCGTAAGACACTTGCCCTTAGGCTCTTCAGTACTAAATTAGATAACATTATAGAAAATAAACATGAATGAATTGCGTGTATGTTTATGTGGTAGAACATTTTCAGTGAAGTAACTTTTGTTAGTTCGAAGAAAATGTAGAAAAAATTCGTATTGATTTCTGGCGAAAAAAAATACTGTTGACGCCAAAGCTTGGTTTGATAAATATCATTTTGACTTTGCACCAGGACAATCATTCGTTGAGAAGTGATGCTCGCAGTGGACACCCCAAAGAGGATGTTACCGATAAAAACATAAAAAAGTTTACTAAATAATTTTTGATGACCGCAAAGTGAAGTTAATCGCAATAGCCGAGACTCTAAAGATATCAAAATAAAGCGTTGGATATATCGTGCATTAATATTTGGGTATGCCAAATTTCTGTTTAAAATGGGTGACGCGCGAGCTCACAACGGTCAAAAACAACAACGAATTGATGATTCTGAGCAGTGTTTGGAGTTGTTTCGCCATGAAAAATCCTTATTTATTCATCGATATGTGACACTCGATGAAACATGACTCCATTATTTCACACCAGAATCAAAACCATCGTCATCTGAGAGGACTGCACGTAGTGAACCGACTCCAAAGGGGACAAAGACGCAACAATTGGCTGTCAAGCTTACAGTATCAGTATTTAGGGATGCACATGGTATTATATTCATCGACTATCTTGAAAACGAAAAAACCTCATAGTAACATCGAAATCAGCATAACTTTGTTTGTTTACGGGCCCTCATACCGACGTTTTGTCCATATTCAATCGAGCAGTTTCATGAATGCCAGCTTACTTCATTCGGATCAATTCGTCATTCTTTGTTTGTCGGCTTGGTTCCTGTTTGTTTACATATTGTTGTGAATATTACTGGAGTTTTTTCCCAACACCAAATCGTTATTTTTAACACCACCACACGTGTTTCGATCACCACGTGATCATCTTCAATAGGAAGATTAAACTAGAAACTAACGCGAAGCTGACGCTATTTATGTTATATAGATATCCCATACAGGTAAACCATCCAGGTATACCACCCATACAGGTATACCAACCTAAATTAATTTTACAATTTTGCCTTATCTATTATTATACAATATATGTTTAACTGTTATAGCTGTATATGAAACAATTTTTAGATATATCAAAATTAATTTCACAATATTGCCTATCTAAATTTATTTTTGCAATGTGTCCTCATGTAGTAATCAGTAAACCCAACAATATAATTTCAACAAGCTATATAGTATGCTCTTTGGTATAGGTCCGTCATCGTTATTCATAATATTATTGTGTTTACTTATTTCTACACTCTCATAGGCATCT
>NW_019294191.1:6313-27904 GCF_000500325.1 Leptinotarsa decemlineata
AACGTTAAGGGAAGTTCACAGTTTTAGTATTGTTCAAGTGTCAAATTGTAATAACGTATCCAGTAAAGTTCTTGTCGTTTTTGTGAATAAATTGATTTAAAGTCCCCACAAGTGTTTCAATACGTAAAGTTCGTTCGTGTGTGTTTGTGAGTATTTCCCGATTTCGGTTCGTATATATTTTATTGTTACATTTTATATTTTTTTAATAACACTGTTCTGCTGTATTAAATTTTTATTTCCTTTAATATAATTTTTATGAATGCATATTCTTTTGGCAATTATCCCACTAGCGCGCCTCTGGCTCAGTATTTATCCGTCGATAACAATGGACAAATCCCTTAAAACAGGGTGATACCTACCTGCTCGTTATGAAACGACATAATTTTGCAATGCGGACTAGGGAAGTGACAGAATTTATTGACGGATCACCCTGTAGCGCTTTTGAATACTTAATGAGATTTTATTACTCTACACTCTTTTGAAATAGACTATAGACATTTTATGTCTTCATGACAGTAACTTATAAATTTGCGATTTTTTCAAATCTGTTGTTTTTTAATATCTTAAACAACGTTAGAAACATTTTTTTAAATTGAATTTCCAATTTCAAAACATCTTTCAAATAAGCTCAGTAACTTTCTTCTTAATTTGTCCTATGTTGTATCTCCCACGGTTCCCGACAGTGGCGGGGTGCGCCCCCCTCCTTTGGAAGCAGAAAATGTTTACTTATGGGGCTTAAGCTAGTCCTACACTCTTGCCCGTTACCAAACCGCAACCAATAACCAGATTCCTGCATGAGCCCTCTTAAACTTGTTTAAATGAACCATTTGAAACCCTCATATTCATAGTGAAAATTTTACCCAAAGTACGCCCCCCCTCAGTAAATTCCTAGATCCGCTTCTGGCTCCCGATTCCTTATCTTGAACACAGAGAATATGTTTTTCTATCGATTCCAATCATGGTATCTTCTTAGGGGTATTGGTCACATTCATTCATTAAACTTGAGGCAGTTTATTTTAACACCATAGAGTTTTCTTACAACTTGTTTAACAAAAATATGTCAAATTGAGTATGACGTATGCCAATCTACTAAAATTTTTGACAAAATTGAGAAAAACCAAAAGAACAAAATGAATAATTATGTGGCTTATAAGCAATGTCGGAGGACAGTGGGACGCGCATGGGGTCTTTTACCCCGCTGTATCAAATACAGCGACTGGCTTGTTTAAACATCACAGGAGCCATGAGAACAACACCAACCGCCTCGATGGAATTAATCATGGGTCTGACTCCTCTGGATCTGTACGTTAAGGAGGTTGCGTTAATGGCCACATTACGATTGCGCACGGCTGGTGTAAACCTCGAAGTAGGAATGGGTCATTGGAGGCTCAGCTTATGGCGAGAAGCGCTTACTGTACAACCTCTGCTGCAGGCAACCAGTGATGCAATTGAACCCAGGTTTGTGTTTAATGAACCCTACAAAATACAAATAAAACAGACCACAGAGTCAGATGCTACAAATGCAATAAGCATATATACAGACTGCTTAAAAACCAAAAGGCTCAGGATGTGGAGTGTACTCCAGATCACTAAGCCTAAGGATTAAGTGAGGAATGGGAAAAAATACCAGCGTGGTCCAAACTGAACTTACTGTTATCTCAATCGCCACAAAAGAAATAACCAGGAAAGGAATTTCTGGCAAAAACATAACAATCTGCACTGACGGCAGACAAACTCTATTAGCCTTGAACAGACAACATGTAAGCTCAGGGCTAGTACTAGAGAGTCAACAAGATTTAGCCAAAGCCTCGGTAGATAAACACCTCCATAATATGGGGCTAGTGGACACACCTCTATGCAGGATGTGTGAACAAGAAGATGAGACTGTCAGGCATGTCTTATGCGAGTGCCCGGAGTTATCGTCAATAAGAGAGTGTGTGTTTGGCGAGTCTTGGCCTACACCTGCCGATGTAAAGAAGATGTCTCCCACTGACCTGTCACCCTTCCTGGAAAGGACGGGATGGACGATGACCTAGGAGGACAACTCCTCGGGAGGATGTACAATGGGTCACATGTGGCCTAAGTGCTGTGGGCGGACACTCACCCTCTCTACCCTACAGATAATGAGGTGTAAAATTATTGTTTTTTAATATTTTAAATAACGTTAGAAAAAAAATTTAAATTTGAATTTCAAATTTCAAAACATATTTTAAATGAGCTCAGTAGCTTTTTTCTCAATTTATCCTATTTTGTATCTCTCCTGGTTCCCGACAGTGGCGGATTCAGCCAGAGGGTGCGCCTCCCCTCCCTTGGAAGCAGAAAATGTTTATTTATGGGGCCTAAGCCTAGCCCTGCACTCTTGCCCATTACCAAACCGAAACCAATAACCAGATTCCTGCATGAGTCCTCTTAAACTTGTTTAAATAAACCATTTGAAATCCTCATATTCATGAAAAATTTACACCAAGTGCGCCCCCCCCCTCAGTAAATTCCTAGATCCGCTTCTGGTTCCCGATTCCTTATCTTGAACACAGAGAATATGTTTTTCTATCGATTCCTATCATGGTATCTTCTTAGGGGTATTGGTCATATTCATTCATTAATCTTGAGGCAGTTTATTTTAGAACCATAGAATTTTCTTACATGTTTAATAAAAATATGTCAAATTAGGTATGACGTATGCCAATCAACTAAAATTTATGAGAAAACTGAGAAAAACAAAATGAATAATTATCGGCTAACGGGACTAGGATACCTTCTTGTTTCTGTTACACAGGGTGTTTCTTAAGTACTGTGTGTTTTGGAGATATGAGGTGTTGAAAGTGGGAGCAAAAAGTTTCTTTTTGTAGATGTCTCAAAAAATACAATCTTCATATCTTAATTTCATGGACATAGATGTCAGCAATACCAAATTAATAGTGTAACATATATAGTTTCACCTATAGTAAGTGAGCATACTTGAAGACTGGCTATAAATCAAATCATCTAAAGTTTAAGGGAACAACTGCCGAAATCGATTTTCAATTATTGGAACGGGCACACAGTTATATCGCCAAAACCATATGCAGGAAATTTTCTGTGAAGATTCCTGCACTGACGCCTGTCGGATATAATCCCAACGCCCTTCGTGGTATTATCCAGGGGAGTAGTTGTTTTCTTATAGGTGTCAGTCCATGAACCTATTGTATAGGTAAGTGAAAACTGGCCTGAACCAATGGTTCCTTTAGATGATATAATATATGGAGTTTGGGAAAATGAAACTTCAATAAGTGATCAACTCATGTGCGTTTAGTACGACATGCCAACAAGGTGAAAAATTATCTTTTTGTACCATTTGATGGTTTTTCTGTCCAGATTCAATCAAACATTGTAACGGGTCAGTACGATCTACTGCACCCATGTTATTATAGTTAACAATGACTTTTTTCAGTGGGACAATCGTGTGTGGAAGGTACTCAATGAAATCACCTCTTGTTAATCTTGCCATTTGAGGGCTAGAAGATTCTTCGAATTGTAGGCCTCTGTTTTGCCACGATTTAGTTTTTCTGTCATTTTTGATTTTTTTTCACAGTACCACGCTTGTTTTTTCTTTGGCCACAATGTTTCGAAGCAATTTGAACTTGTATACCAGTTGTCGGTTTACACCGTATGCATTCATGCAATTTTCCATGAGAGTCAAAACTATGTTGTCAGATATACCCACGTCATCACACATCTCTTTGATATCACTTTCTGCACCATAGTGTATAATGAAATTGAGGATATATTCAGTTTCGCAGCCACTTAATACCAAAAAATTTGATACAAGAACTGTCATTTTGTGTATATCATTGTTATTGTCAATAAAATGTAAATTTCGTAGTATTTGTTAATTATAATCTCTTGAGAAAATCTGTGCAAATATACACGTTTATAGCAAATAATATTTTGATCAATAATCTTAAGTTTATTCGTGAGTCCATTCAGCAATCGGTAGTTTTTTCCTATAACTTTGTTTTGCTTTCCATTTAGAGTCCGTTTGGGAACCGCCAAAAGAAGGTTATCTAAGTATTAAAGAACAACGAGAACAAAAAGATTCAGAAACAACAAAACAGTTGAAAGAAGTAGATAAGTATAGAAGAACAGAGGCGTTGCAGAGGTAAGTGTCAACCTAGATATTTCTGTGTTTGAGATTCAACGGTGTCCTCTATTTAGGATACAAGTTCAAAAGATGGAGGAAGATGAAGAGAGGGCAAGAATAGCTCGAGAAAAAATGAAGGAAAGAAGAGTGGTAGATGATATTCCAGAACCTGTCTACGGACCAATCATTGATCCTGGTAAAAATGATCCTTATGGAAAATGGCAAACAGTTAAGGAAGAGTAAGTAACATATATCGATGGCAATGAAAGGCATTGAAAAAAAATAGTATGGCTTTGAGTCATAGTTTTGTGAGAAAAATTAAATGGAGTAATAGTTATTCTTTGAAAGACATTTATTTGTGGAGGACTCCATACTTCCTACTATTTTTTTTTTGGGTAAATAAGTACCCTCCAGAATCTGAAAAATAGAAGTTGAAAAATTACTGCATAATATAAATCACAGAAGAGTCCAATTACTTGGTAACTCATCGTATTAATAAATTTTGATAACAAATTGAAAGAATCAATTGAAAAAAATTAAATATTGATACATAGCTTTCTTTAGTGGTCGACGTTTAGGAAAACAATCTTTCGTTTCCAAAACCTGAAATTCACTATAAAACTTTTGACACAAATTGTGATAACTATAATTCTTTTGACATACGTCATATGTTGTGTAAGGTTATGTAGGTACCTAAAAACAGTAGGAAAGGGCAATAGTTGTTTATCTACTTGCAAATCTAAACTTTATTTTAATTTTTTTTTCACTGACATGTTCTAACTTAGAATGGATCTGACGTGAACCCTTCCTCCCACAGACCAGGATTTTTAAACTGTTCATGACTTTTCATGTCACAATTCAAGTTGACATCTTGGAGAATCCGTTGATGAGCTAGTTCAATAATATCAGTTCTGGTGTGTGAGAGAAGTTTTCCGTTAGATATGATGAATCAACAATTTTTTTTGGCAAAATAAAAATCTGGTTGATTTGCCTTTTATTGTTACCAACTCGCATATTCAAATTTCGAACGTACATAGGTATAGGGTCTTTCATCAAGCGTACTATCTTCAGAACTTCAGAATTCATTAACTTTTTGTAAAATATGTTTACCAAATGTCAACTTTTGGTCAACATCTCTACAGGTCTGAATCTTGAATATCATAGAAATTTTAAATGTCTTTTTTCAAGTATAACTTATACCTTCACATTTTTCTTTGTTGAGTTTCAATTCATTACATCTATACGAAGTATCCAGAAATTCCAGCTGTTACTGAAGATTTACATGATCACTCAGATCATTGATTACCTATAATCTACTAAAATCAGCCTGTAATCTACTAGATTATAAGCTGATTCTAGATTATTAAAAGGTGAATAAGTCTAACCCATCGAACCTCATTTCATCTACTAACTAATTCTTCAAAAACCGTTTTTTTTTTCAGAAAGGTGGTTGATTTACAACTTCCCGTACTGCAAGAGCAGTTTGAGTGTCCAGTAGTTTATGAACCTGAACCAGTCAAAAAGGAATTTAAAGAAAGAACAGTAGAAAGTCTAGATACATGTGAACAATCTTCTACATTTAAGAAAAGAAAAATTATTTCAGGAGCACTGAGAAATACTAGAAAAAGATTGGAGGAAGATTGAATCTATAAACTTGTATTAAAACACATTTCCCTTACCAGAACAGAATACTGACTCTCGACACGTTATTGTATAACCAAGTTAGCATCATCAGGAGTTGATTAAAATTAAAGTGGACCATAATTTGTTCTGCTGCGGGAAAATGTGTTTGATAGGTTCATTTTGATGAGGAGACTCAAATTCTACCCAATCAATAATATTTGTTTTTGGGTTACAATGGCCGAAGTGAAGACTGTTTGCAAAATGCCTGAAGAAAAATATTAAATGATGTTTAATAACATTTTAAGTTATGGTAACAAGTTGTGACAAGTGAATGCTGAAGAAGAATAATTGTAAAATAAAAATTAAATGAATTATCAACTTTGTTTTTATCCTCATGAATTGATTAAAAGAAAATATTTTAATACCATCTTATAATTTTGTGACTCGTAGTACACTTTCACTTGTAACTAAAACTTGGTTGTTCACAAAATATATTTGCCTCGAAAATGTAAACTTCGACTTCGAAATCAGGACATTTTTCACAAAGTGTAACATAAGTACTCTTAATTTTGAGTAAATACTGTATTATGGAAATCATGTTATAACCATTATTGAACTAAATTGAGAACTGTAAGCCCTAACATCAATGATGATTGGTTACTGGGAGTTTATTAATTGTTTGATGGTATATGGATATTTTACATGACGTTTATAAATTATTTTAGTAATGTGGAGACAGTCTAGCAGAAAATACTCTAAAAAGTAAGTAATCACTCATAACGAATTAACACTCTTTTTATATTGTAGAAACCAATGAACATGAAATAATCAACATTATCAATGAACTTGAAACACTATCATACGAACAGGAATATTTACAAAATTATTCGAAATAATAAAACTTATTTTAAGAGGAGGAGAAAAAAGTTATGTGAAAAATTATCGACCAATTACACTCATATCAACATATATATATATATATATATCAACATTAGCGAAATAATTGAAAACATTTTGAAATCTAGAACAGATAATTATCTGATGAAACGATTTTTTGTCTACCAAACAATTTGGGTTAAAAAAAACTTTTCAAGGAATAACCCAAAAATCGTTTGAATTATGTCAATGATAGTGTACAAGTTCAAATTGAATATGGGTTCAGTGATACAAAATTGTGTGAATATGGGGTTCCACATGGCACCGTTTTAGGACCCTTACTTTTCAATATATGCTTGTCATATATATGCTTTCACTAGTAACTAGAGGAAAAATTCACACTATTGCTGATGATCCCGTTATTTTATATACCGTTGAAACTTAGACTGAATTGAAAACCATTATTCTAGAGGATTATGAAAATATTAGTCAATGATTTGACAATACATTTTGATAAATAACAATTCATTTCTTAGTCTAGGCCTCTCAAAATTACCAATAATACACAAATACGTGAGTGTGTCAGATATCTTAGAAAAATGATTGATAACACATATAAAATGGAACAGTCAAATAATTTATATGTACTGTAAAAAAGAAACATTCCAAAATTTTAATTTTTGAAACAGTTTTTTAACATACATTAAATTATCAAATGCATGACACTCGATATAAAACTGAAATAAGTGCAAAAAATAATGGTATTGAAAAATTGGCGGAATAAATTTTCAATATACCCTATCTTTATAATGGAATACCAGATAAATTAAAAAAAAATGAAATCATATGTCTTAAAAAACTTAAGAATTGAATAACTATAAAACTTCTAGAAAAGTTTGCGATTATCTTTGAATAATCAAAAGTGAACTATTTTTAAAATGCATAAATATGTATGTTTTTAAGTTGGTTATTCTGTGAATAAGTTGTATTGTAAATGTATTAAAGTTAGCCGCGTAATTATTATTTATGTTGTTCTTCCTATCTGAAAAAGTTTTGTTGTCAAAGACTATCGAATGAAACCATTAATTTCGATAGTTTTTAGTTATTCACTAAAGTATGTGAAAGTGCAAATGTTTCTTTGAGAACTAAAGGAGAATGTTTGCACTCGATTAGCAAGTAGCAAGGAAAAATTATGAACGAAGAACAAGTAGCATCGGGGCCACAATCGTTAACAAACATATGCAAGGAAGGAAAATCAATGTTATTAATATCACATAAATCATTATTCAATAAATATTTATAATCTGCGATAAATTCCTCAAACCCACCCATAATAGCACTGAATTAGTCTTGAAATGGAATCAAAACTATTTTCAACTAGATATACCCAAACACTACTTAGGTACTATTTATTATAACATATATGTAATCTCTGTGACATTTATCCGAGCAGCTTTGATTCCTTCGAAAAGAGGACAAAGATAAGAGAGAAGTGAAAAATATATATAATTATGTACAATTTAATTTTTAGAATTATGACAGTAGTCAATGACCACCACAATTTCATTATACCTTACAGAAAAGACACTTATCTGGCAGCATTTTCATGTTGATAGGTCATGTTTCTGTGACCTTCATTCTGTGTGTTGGATTCATAATTTTTGCGGTAAATTCAAATTATTTGAAACTTATGAAATATATAATTTGATTGCAGTGGAGAAATTATCGCGATATCAGCTTGGCAAGTTGTAGGCTAACATTTTAACAAAATAAGCTTCATTTTATTGAGTTCGCATTCACTAACAACTCCACGAATTTTTTAGGATGAGTATAATCACCTCAAGACTGTCAAAAAGTTCATGGTTTCTGTCCCGTGCTAAGTGTCTCTTCTCTAAGGTATCATGTGCTTGTATGTTAGCTATGTTTTGTTGGCACCCAGATGGATTCATTCCCACCAAAATTTATTTGCTATCTCTGCTCGATATATTTTGATGTGTGATGAAATTTGCCAGGCCTTCTGTTTTGTCTGCATTGAACCATACCCTCATGGTGCACCCAATAAATGATCATTGTTTCTCAAGAAAGCAACATTCAAATGGTCTAATATTTTGCGGTCAGAAAATTGCTGGTCAATTTTTCACTGCAGAAAATGAAATGAAAAACTTATCAATAGACTAATGTTAACAGCATACCTGTTGGGAGCTTCCTTCTCCATTCCATAACACTGGAGTCAAATGCAAGTTTTGCGAGACATTCCACAAAAGCGGACACTACAAACTACATGACAGCTGACACTAATGATAAATAGACAGAATACACGTACTTTTAAATAAAGTCATTCGGTGAGATTTCAAGGAGATTTCAATATTCACACCGGGAAAATGAAAATTTATGTTGCTATCCTGGAAACAAGAATGAAATCATTAAGAACTTTTCTCTTTATTTTTCAAGGTCATAATGTTTGATTTGATTGATAATGTTTGATTTCTCTGTGCTTTCTTCATCGCGTTTCTTGGTTGTAAAATTTGTTTCGATTCCGTGACAGATATAGTGCGATTCGTTCCGAGAAATTGAGAGTGCCTGTGTTAATATTTTGTTTGCGAAGATTTGTTATTACAGTTTTTTGAGAAGTTTATTAATGTTTAAATCAAGGTGTTCAGGATATGGCTTCACTTTCTTTACCTAGAGTACTTCATCCAAAGAAAACCAGTTTAGAGATCGAACGAGAACTTTTTGAAAAATCTCAGGTACTTATAAAATATTTATAGTTTTTATGAAAATATGTTTTCTTCCTATGAAAAATACCTATTCATGGTTCATTATAAATGACTTTTTTATATTCCAATTTCAAGTATTCTAGTTGTCCATAATAACTCATCCTTATTTTTACACTTATACCACTAACAATTTTGAAATAATATAAAGTCTGATTTCAGTATTTCAATATCAACAAGGAATATTGTTCTTGCTTTCCAACAGCAAAAACAATTCTTGTGAATTTTTTCATTTTATTTATTATTTATGTCAATTGCGTTTTATGCATTTTCCTCATTTATGATAATGTTCTTAACTGAGTCATACTGTGAAGAAGTGAACAAACAATCTACATTTCTAATTATTCTGTTTTTTTGTCCTATTGTCCTAAACAAAATTTTATCTTTTCATTTCCTCAATTGTTCTATTGGAAAAATTCGGAATCTTGTATAGAAATATAAGTTGGTTCATTCAAAGGTAATAAGTTGGTGATATGGCAATACACCTTTATCACTCCAAACAGCATGTCTAGTGTTCAAAGATAATAAATCATAATATATCATTATTAATTATGAAAACAGTGGGACTTGAAAGTGCAAAATGCTATTGAGATTTACATTTTATTCATACATCTGGAAACCACACCTAAGTATAATAAATTAGAATTATCCTGTCTTCTAGATAAGGTAATATGTATTCTCTATTTAATTTCTTGAGATGAACATAATTTAATCTCAATTTAAAGTGTTTGTTTCAAGTTTTTAAGACATACTACATCATGCAGCTGTAGGTAACATTACCATCAAAGTAATAAATTATAATGTAATTGGGTTAGTATAAAATTAAGTATTTACAAACTGCCTTTAATTTTTCTTATATTATTATTAAGTGTTTGTAGGGACCTCAAATTTGTGCTGTTATTAACTTAATTATTATCCTGACACTTTACTACCAAAATTATTGATATATTTATGTGAAGCAATCTCCTGTCGAGGTTCAATATCAGTGTTTGATTTTTATTTAAACTTCATGTAGTAGGTTATTTTTTTCTGAACAGTTTTTTTATGACTATTGAAGAAAGCAACAATTAGGTATGTGACCCATTCTTGATTGGTAATTAGGTGATGATTCTATAACTCATACCTCATACCATATCAAAGACGAGCAAATTTATCATTTGTGTTTCAGTTATTTTAAATCGGAAGTACGTCTTGAAAATTTAACTCCCTCAAAATATGTTCTCAACCAACAAACGTAATCCTCCAAAACTGATTGTTCGTTTTTAAGTATATAGTTCTTAACGAATAATAAGAACGAAAATATGGAGTCGGAAAGTGTTAATGAAACTAGTTGGAAACTCAAATAATTTTATGGCAAACTGATGTATATACATCTTTGTGGAGTAGTTGATGGTTGATGTTGAGTTGATATACAAGTCCAATCACTGGACTTGTATATTAGTGTTCCGGGTTCAAATCCTGCTGGCGATCGGCAGTTCTATTTAGCTACCAAATTTTAATACTATTTGACGTTTGTTAATGAATGAACAGAAATTTATATCAGGCCTATATAATATTGTTGTATTCTGTTTCCATGACGTTGTTGTAGTAATTATGTAAGAATTGTTTTTTATAAATAAAGTTGAGTTGAACACGTTTATCTCTTGCTGTCATCTGTTCTCAACAGGTTATGGGCCCAGATGTTGCTCTCTGTTGAAGTATTTGTTGATTCGCAAACAATGTTTTTATCTCTTTTTTAAATATATACAATACTTTCCTACCAGGCTTGGTTTAATTTATAGCACATTGCAACCAATAAAACATTGTTTAGTTCTACCACTGATTCTTGGCACATGGAACTCTAGTTGAGGCAGTAGGTTTGGAGAGTTGACAAGATTGTTCACCAGTTTGTATATGAAAACACAAGAATAATAAGTTCTTCTGTCTTCAAGAGATAGAAAAAGAAAACACTTTGACAGTATATTATTATCTATTCCATGTCTGGGGTAGACATTATCTAGTTTGTAGGTGACATATTTCATAAACCGTCTTTGGCAGATTCAAGTGATTGTTTAAGAATTACTATTTTGTCCCCTTCAACGTAGTCCCCGTCAGATATAATACACTTGTGCCAGCGTCACAAAACGCCGACCTTTCATGGATCAAATCTGGTGAATACGGTGGCTGAGGCATGATTACAGTGTGGTTTTAGGCCAGAAATTACGAACAAGTAATGACGAGTGAGCAGGTGCTTTATGGTGATGCAAAACCCATGAATTGTTTTTCCACAATATCCGATGTTTTCTTCGTATTGATTTTCGCAAGCGGCGCATAACTTCAAGATAATACTCCTTATTGACCGTATGACCATGTGGCAAGAACTCCTGATGCACTACACCATGGTAATCGAAGAAAACAGTGAGCAAAACATTGCCTCTTGATCGAACTTGGCTTGCTTTTTTGGTATTCGCTCTCCTGGTCTCTTTAATGGGGAATGTTCCTCAATTTGGGTTATTACAGCAAATGCAAGTTGGAACAAAATTAAGTTAAGTTTATTAATTCATGATTTTTTCAAATTCACTTCGAAAAGTATACGTACCTAGATATTCTACTTTAAAAAAGGAAAATTATCTTTATAAATCAACAATTAATGCAAAATACAAGTTATAGTTCAATACCCCCTCTACAAGCAACATAAACAACAGTTGTTTTGTTATTTATTTATATAGAGGAAGATAGGTTAGGTGCACAAAATGTCATATGGCACAGCATGTCTCGGAACTCAGAACATAAGTAAACAGAACAGCACATCTCTGGAATATGTCATCTTTGTTTGTCTCATACAGGTAACAGATTCATTGTCCTTTATTAGATATAACCGATGTTGCCAAATAGTGAAATAGAAACGAATCCCTTTAAATGTTGAATGCATTATTTCATTCCTCTTTTTTAAGTATTTAAATAAATTTTTAAAGAAAAAGGTTGAAATGATAAGTTTAAAATGCGTTGTTTTAGAGCTCTTTTATGAAAACTACTTGATTTTCGTCAGGAGGAACATTCCCCATTGGGACGATTGGACTTTGGTTTCAATGTTATAACCATATACATGACCATTTTAAGCAAATTTGGAGCGCCGTTGACGTCATCCAACAATTCCTGAGCGATGCTCATGCAACGGTTTATTTGGTCAAAATTCAGGAATTTTGGAACGAACTTTGCTGCCACACGCTTCATGACCAAAATTTCCGAAAAAATTGTATGGCATGAGCCAACCGAGATGCAGACATCCTCAGTAACTTCTCAAATAGTGATTCGACGATTCTTCATAATGATTTTCTCCACTTGCTCAACATTTTCTGTAGACATACAGACAAAACTGTAGACATATGTTTGGGACGAGTGTATCATCATAAAAAAATAAAAAAAGTTCGCTAAATGAATATACTTAGTCCGCGAAATTTGAACATTCACCTTAATTTTTGAACAGTCCTCGTATAGGTGGCCAGATAAGACAGCCATGTTCTAGACAGGATCTAAAAAATGAATTGAAGAGAGTAATAAAACTTTACAATTTCTGAATATAAGCCCTAACGTTCTTTTCGCAGCAGTTACAATTTTTCTCTATGTGAAGTGCGTAATCAAAGAATACTCCCAACTCTTTACAGCTGTCTGTTTTTCCAAGTAAATAATCATTTATCGAATAATTGTGGTCAAGAATGGTATGTTTGTTACAAAAGGTGGTAAATCTACATTTATTTGAATTGAGTGGAAGATTGTTAAAAGAACGCCAGAGAGCCAATTTATTAAAATAATTTTGTAGTATTTGGTTGTCATATATGACTCAATGACAGGAAAAACTTAAATCATCAGCAAATAATAGACTTATGATGCACTGTTTGTTATTTTTAACACCTCGACACGTGTCGAGGTGTTAAAAATAACGATTTGGTGTTGGGGAAAAAACTCCAGTAATATTCAGCAAATAATATAATTTCACTATCTATATTCGATCTTATGTCGTTGATGCCACATGTAGGTACCTACAAAATAGTAGGTTCACATGAGGTAAGGGGTGACGTGTGTCATATGCACCTCTCCGGAATATGTTTATTTATCTTTCTGACTCCCACCCGGAGTATGTGTTTGTGGAGTTGCTTCCGGACTTTGTCTGTAGGTGGCGCAGTGTTACATCTGACTGAATCAACTGCAGAGAGAGCTCATGACTAGTTGGAGTTAATTCTTTTTTTTTTGTTAATCCTTCTGATACTTCCCCAGAAGGTGGAAGCATGCGATCGTCGTCATGATCCCAAAACAGGGTCAGAACCCGCTGTTCCCACAGAACTATCGCCCGATCAGTCTACTCTCGTCGGCGGCTAAGCTAGCTGAAAGAGTTGTCCTTCCAAGGGTTAACGAAGAAGTTGAGGACCGAAATGTTCTGCCTGATGAACAATTTGGCTTCAGGAGAGAACACTCCTCTAAGTTACAGGCTCTATGGCTGGTCGAAAACACCATCCACGAGCTTAACAACAACAAAAAAGTGCATATTGTTCTCTTAGATATCTCGAAGGCCTTCGACCGTGTATGGCACGAAGACCTTCTGCACAAATTAATCGCGTTCGACCTGCCTCGAGGCCTGATCCGGTGTCTTTCCTGAAAGACAGAACATTTCAGGTTAGAGTAGAGGGCTCTCCGTCTGACAACACAGAGATCCTCGCTGGAGTGCCACAGGGGGATGTGCCCTCTCCGACGTGTGACCAGTGACCTTCCGAAGCCCGAGCGTGTAAAGATATCTCTCTACGCCGATGATTCGGCTCTCCTCTCATCATCCATGGGTCGGGAGCTCGGGATCGTCTACATGCAACGTGCATTAGCGCGGGTAAAGTACCTCGGCCTTCAATAGACCGTAGGCTCACTTGAAATCCGCACATTATGTACGTTAAGTCAAGGATCGAGGGTCGGATAGCTAGTCTGTACCCTATATGATCAACAGAAAATCTAAAATGAGTTTAAAGAACAAAATTACCATCTACAATATGATGTTCAAGCCTGTCATCATGTATGCTTCAGGCGTCTGGGGACAAGCGGCTACGTACAATATCTTCATTTTGGAGAGATTACAAAACGAGTTAATGGGAATGATTGTGAATGCTCCTTGGTTTGTGCGGAAGGAAGCCATCCGCAGAGATTTGCAATTGCCTTCCATTCGGAAGGCCCCGACAATCTGTCGAATGACGCTCTCATGTCCCCCGTTAACGGACGAATAACTTTTTCATCCATCCCACCCCAGCCAGGTAGGGGTACCCCATGAAGGGCGGTACTGATGTCTAAGGACTTCATACCGCCAACATCCCCTCAATCATGAACCCATTTGTCCTTCTTCGACAAAGATCAGCCAAAAGGGTAAGGGAGCTGGGCTCCAACCTGAATGAACTCAAGCGTGCAGGTTTTTCTGTTTATTCCGGTCATTAGATCAGAAAGTAAAAGCATCTAAAGGCTGACTTTCGACCAAAGAAGATCAGATGTCGATCTTGCTGAAGTGCTCATCAGTAAGTTGAGGACCGCTCCGGAGGAGCGGGGGTGGATGGACAAGACGGGATGTTCTGCACACAGTAACCGTGTGGTGAAGATTTCAACTCAGGGCACTCAACCTGGGAGGGGGCATGGGTAGGCTGATGGTTTCACTTCAGCTTTCTGCGAGGCATTGGCTGGGTTAGTTGTTGTTTTTCCGTCCGGTATCTGGCACACGTACATTAAAAATCGTAAGTTCACAAGAGATGCAAGAGTGAACTAAAATATAACTAAGAACTCCAGACGCGGGTTAAACCACATCCGGTGTTTTTAATTGTACGACGTTTCGGCTTCGAGTTTGAAGCCATTTTCAAGAAAGTATGACTACACTGAGGTCCCAATCTGCCGGCTCCTCAGGACATGCTTTAAGGGCTTTGTTACTTGACGTCGGGGTCTCGTCCCTGGTCTCCCCAGAGGTCTCTGTCTACTCCCAAGCGTCGACTGTTGGTACACAGGTTCTGGTTCGGATGGTATGCCAAGTTGTGATAATGTCAAAGATGAACGGATGTACACCCGGGATGACAGCATGTAATACCATCCGTGAAGCACTAGTACGTGGAAATGAAAAAATATCAAAACATTTTATACCCACTATTTATATTTTTTGAATGGAAGTCAACTTATGACAAATTAGTTTCAAACTTATGTGCTTTACTCTTTTCTTGGAGAGAGTAAACATGATAAATTCATTTAAACATTAAGACTTTAACAAATTTTGTGTTTGCCATACTTTTCATCTCTACTTTATTAAAAAAAATATTAGTACAGTTTATTGTGTGATTTTCACTATAAAGGGTTTTACAAAAACCGTCATACAATAAACTGTATTAATTAGTTTTTTTTTAATATGGATTTTCATCAAGTATCGGCCAGTTTTATTCAATTATTCAGATATATATCTTATTTGTTGATTTTCAATGACTAATTTTCACAAATGTCTTGATTTATTTCCACCACATGCAGTGTCTGTGTCTACAAAATATAATACGGCAATGCTTTGTTTGATCACACTCTCTGATAAGTAATCTTTTTCTGATAAAATTTAATTCATCAATGTTGAGAATTGTTTTTCATCAGTATACTTACTTCTCAGATCCATTTCTTTGTAAATTGAATTAGTTCTGTTATAAGTAATGCTTTTATGGTACCTACTGAGATATTAGTGAATTTAAAAGTAGATTATAGTTGCTGACTATTTGCATAGATAAAACAATAGGTATAGGTTATTTGAAGTAAGTACCTTTTTTTAAATTAACAATACCACATGAATACATCTCATATCGATCAGTGGTTTTTCCCACTGTTTCGACTACTGTGGCGTAGTAGACCGGGAGGCCGTGACAGAAATTTTGACCCCATTTTTTACCGTCTGCCTTTTTCAGGGGTCATATTTACAGCATCAAGCAACAGTTTTATGCGTTAAACGAATTTTTGGTCAAACGAATTTTTGGTCCATTTACACATGCTTAAACATTAACTCTAGTTTGCATTAAAGAAATGCTTCTTTGACCAACATTTTACCATCTGCCATTTATGCAACCGGAAGGCTAGGTTACGCAACCCACAAAAAATAATTGGCAGACGGTTACATGATGTTCTGGTTGAAGCAACATTTTTTATTCAACAACAAAAGTGTTAACCTAAAATCAGTTTTTTACCGTCGGCCAAGCGTAGACTAACAGTAGCATGAAATGAACACATTTTCACAAGGCAGACGATTTGCCGGCTTATTAGTAATTCATAGGAATTAGTTAATTAACAATTTTTTTACAGTGCCTATGATCCATTTTTTACCGTCTGCCTCTTTAATGTAATAAAGGTCCATAATTAATATGTCATGCGACAACTATTGGCAGACAAATTGGCAATGTTTAAAGTATAGGCAGACGCGAATGAACTTGCAAAAAAATTAATAACTTTTACCAACATTTTACCATCTGCCATTGTTTCCTTGCAATATATGTGATTATTGGGTAGACAAATTGTCATTTGGCAGACGAATTGCTGTGTTTATACAACTGAAAAATATTTTTCAATTTGTAAAAACAAAGTAATAACTTTGGTTAAAGTTTAACCGTCTGCCAAATCTCTGAGGAAAGTCAGCGTTGATGTGAGAGAACCATCGATGACTACTACTAGGGAACGGTCTTCAAAAAAAACTAAGGAGCCACGAACAAATCGATCTGTCAATCTATAACTGAATACATATGATAAAAAGAGCGATTCCAACCTGACTGACGTAGCAGTTTGCATTTTTACCAACATTTCTAAAATGATGTTTTCAACACAACTATTTGGTTTTTGTTGGTTTCGTTATAAAATAATAATTGTTGTTAAAATATCAGTCCGTCAATATATGCTATTTTTATCTGACAGTTTAGGAGCTTGCAGTGAAACTAGCCCTGCTCCTCTCTTATCTAATTTATCTATACCAATGATCATATCAGAGATTTAACACCTTCGTCAAATATTTTATTTTCAGATTTGCATGCGTATTTATTGCATTAACAAATATTAACTCGACTTGCAAACTGTACGAATTTTGAAAAGAAGAGACATTCGAGAAGAAAATGGCCAAGGAATACAGTCCTAGAGATTTGGAAAAATATGTGAGTAAAATGGGGGATACAGGCGGTTTTGTGTTTGCTGGTTTTGTTGGCCTTGGTTTTAGCAGTGAATTTGTTTTGGGTCGGCAACTGTTTCGGTTTTGGGTGCTTTGTGTGAATCGCAAGTGTCTAATGTTTCAAGGGATTCGACAAGTCGGTGGCCTGTTCCATATATTTGAAGTAGATAAATGTATATTTTCATAATATTCTAAATGTTTTTATGAACATCAAAGTCAGCGATTGATTAATAAAACAACAAATTGAAGAGTTCTCCATCGTTATTTTTCTGCTAAATCTACTACAGGTTGTCCACCTACGTGAAATTATCCAAGTCCACACATACAGGGTGTTTGAAATTAGATCCTCACCATTGGGATCTCGGAAACTATGAGAGATACGAAGATTGTTAAATTAGGGCAAAGTTGTACATTTACCTTACTAACAATATGCCGTTGAGAAAGTCGAGTATGTCCGTAGAAATTTCGGAAAATGGTTTTTATTTTTTCCTGGCTTTATTTTTCGAAGGATTCGAAAATAAATTGTGCTTCCACATTGTCACTTTTTCCCTGCTACATAATGGTGTTTTCAGATTTTCTATCCGATGTTTCGTCTTCCGGCCACCATCATCAACTTTATTTTTGCTAATGGGCGCTACATTGGATTATTTCTGAATAGAACTAGATTTTACCTTTTCATTGATGTGTGATAAGTTATTATTCTTTTTCGAAAAATCAGAGATATTGAAAAAATTAATTCTTATCATAATAGGCTTTGACTTTGATGTTTCTAAATTTGACTTTCAATTTTTTACACTTAAGTCTGGAGATCTCGCTGGCCACCTCACCGGCCCATTATGCCCTATCCATTTATCACCAAACCTTTCAGTCAGGTATTAACTCGTCTGGTAGTGTGCGGTGGAGCACCATCATGTTGAAACCAGATGTTGTTATAGTTAGCCAAAGGTAGATCATCCAAATAGTCGGCCGTAACTTTGTAAATAAGGGAGAGCGTCGCTTTTTTCTTTCGGATTCGTAATCTACGCATCAAAATACGTAAGCACTCTCAAAATTTTTCTCAAAATCGCCGGGTGCCCTCAAAACGAAAATTTACTACAATATCTCCAATTTTTCGAAAAATAATGATAACATCATTAAAAAGGTAAAATCTGGTTCTATTCAAAACAGAAATGATCCAATGTAGCGCCCATAAGAAAAAATAAAGTTGATGATGGTGGCCAGAAGACGAAACGTCGGATAGCACATGGATGGCAATGTGAACATTTCGTCCAAACCAGTCTCAAGTCACCTACACTGTAGGTTAATGAACTGACACCTATTAGAAAACAACTACTCCCCTAGCTAATACCACGAATGGCGTTGGATTATATCTGACAGGTGTTAGTGCAAGATTTTTCACGGAAGCAATTCCTGCATATGTTGTTGGCGATACAGCTGCCTGAATCGACTTTCAATTATTGGAACGGGCACACTTAAGACCGTGCAAGCTAGTGTCCATCATCAACGTCAATGATATCCAATAATTAAAAATCGATTTACGTTCAGAGTATCATTCCTCGAACAAGGATGAAGCGAACGACTAATAACATATTTGTCATCGCTCCATCTGCCCGTAAACTAGGTACTAACCAACTCCGTAACCGAATGGTTCAATTCCTCGTATAAAGAAAAAATCTTCACGCTTAGTAAGGGGGCATACTTGAAGAGTGGCTGTAATAAATCAAATTATCTAAAAGAACAATTCGTTCAGGCCAGTCTTCACCTACCTACAGAGTAGGTTAATGGACTGACACCTATCAGAAAACAACTACTCTCCTGGCTAATACGACCAAGGGCGTTGGATGATTTTCGATGATAGTTGTTGTCTGATAGTTGTCAGTCCATTAAACTACAATGTTAGTGTCATGATTGACCTGAATGAATTGTTCTTTTAGATAATATAAGAATCTATTTGATCCATTCTCATACCTTGTCACCCAGTTCCTATTTATTGAAATCACTTGAAATATTCGTCAAAACAAAAGTATACAGGTTGAAGAGTTACAACAGTATCTTCTTCTAGAAAATCTTGTAACAGTTGATCACTGGTAGTTAAGTATCAAATTAATTTTAATTTGTAAGTCGTTTCAAATGAAAAAAAGTGTGCCTACAATCAATCTGTATACGTATCATGTTTAATAATAGCATTTGCCTGCTCGTTCTGAAGAGAGGATGTTCTGTGATATACATTTAAAGTGGTTCCGGTTCAGCGATAATTTGTCTCGTATGGTATGAATAAGGCCCTACAATACGTAATACCTTGGCAGAAACGAGTCATTATGTTGTAGTTTCTTGGTTGCGTTTTTTTTTCGAACGTTCTCAAGTTGTCTGATTTGATTTCAAATTTAGCTTCATTAATCAATTTGGAATATATATGTATGGTGTCAGAATTTTAAGAACATTTTGATATCAAGTATTTAGAATGAAAATTACTGTAGAACTAAAGACTCTACAGGAATGCCGATGTTCTACAGGTTTCCAGTGTTTTTAAAGAATTCATGATTGTTTAAAATATCCATTAGGTTGGAAGTCATCAAAATATTTACCTATTTATTCGTCCAAACAAGCTTTACATACTTGATAACATGGATTGACTCAAAAACAAAACGAACATACTTTAAATATACCTACGTTTCAAAAACTGCAGCCTAAAACTGCACTTGGCTCAAACAAACTCGGCGATAAGTAAGGATGTGGTATATTATGTATTATTTTTATTGAACGTTGTAAATTAGGGTAAAATAAATAAACAAATACTACGTACTACTACATATAAATATCTAAAAAACTTGTTTTGTACGTTTTCGATTTCACATTATATTGTAACATGTTCTCCCAAACAAATTACTGAAGCATAGATATTTTATAACGTTCAGATTGTTGAAAGAACGCATTTGTTTCATGAGAAAGCCTAAAGTTTTGTTTGCTGAACCGATCACGTTGTGAATTTGTTTTAATGTCGAAATTTAGAATTTCCGACGTCAATTTCGAACTCAGTCTTGAAATTTCAACTTTGAATTCGAAATTTCGAGTGTCTAAACTCCAAATTTAAACTTCAAACTCCAAATTTAAACTTTAAATTCCAAAATTTAAACTTTGAACTCGAAACTTCGACATAAATTTTTATTTCAACTTCGAAATTTTGATTTCAAACTCGAAATTGCGACTTTAAACTCGAAATTTCGAGATTAATTTTGAAATTTCGATTTGAAACTCGGAATCTTCGACTTCAATTTCAAACTCGGAATTTCGACTTCAATCTCGAAATTTCGAGTTAAAAGTTGAAATTTCTACTTCGAAATTCTCAAAATTTAGAAGTAAATCTTGAAATTTCAACTCTGAAATCAAAATTTTGACTTCAGTCGAAAAGAAGAAACACCAGACATGTATTCACAGGGATTTTTTTTCTTGAAACGATCTAACGAATCATCCTCTGAAGTTTCGTACCTTAGTTGGAAAACACCTTGCATAAAATGTTTAAAGAAAATCTTGGAATACTTGTTAGAAGCGGAAACTTCTGAATACAATATGTTGATAAATTCGTTAACTGTGATTTGAAGAATAATTTACACCCACTAAACAACTCTGCTTATTTTGTAATGTTGTGTAGGTCGCCTTTTAACCACCCACGAGTGGTATCGGATATGTTAAATGCCGAAAGCAAATGGCAGAGATTGTGACTTCTCTTTGGTGTTTTATCCACTTGTAAATTTCTGGACTAAAACAAATAAAAATATATATTTATTGTATGTTTCATGCACAACGGAATTTGTTTCGTTTATTTGTAAAATAACAATGTATTACCAAAAATTACATGCAATTCAATTTCAGTTTATTCAATTCAGGTAATTGGAAATACATTTTTACATTTTGTTTAATATGATTCATCCAGTGGTAGTTTTAGTTAGTAAACTTAATATATCGTGGAGCAAAGATAAGATAAGTTGTACATAGAATGTGTCCGATTTACTTGTTTTATACACATCTTA
>NW_019294192.1:0-27162 GCF_000500325.1 Leptinotarsa decemlineata
TATTAATGAGATATGGAGCGCTACTAAAACACATGACATTGAAACGGACAAAACTTTTGAAACAACCTCATATGTACGATTCAAAAATCATGTTACCATCAACATTATTATAACCATGCTAAATAACGTGTTTTTTCACATTTATTTTTCGCATTTACAGAATTAGTACAGTTTTCATTTTGAAATGTTCATCATTCCAGTTACATGTGATGCACTGTTTGGAACCTTTGGTGTAGTAATAAATATTACTGGAGTTTTATCCTAACACCAAAACGTTATCTTAACACATCGACACGTGTTTCGATCACCAAGTGATCATCTTCAAGAGGAAGATTAAACTGATATAAGGGTTTTTGAGTTTCATATTCAACGTACACATTTTCCTGATATATTTTCATTTAATCATCCGAATCATTCCTGTCTGAAAGTCATTCCATTGTGCGTAATCATTTTCTTCTGATCTATATGTTAGTTTTTTTTAAATAAACTGTAACGGGTTAAATTCACGATAAATGTTTTCTCCTTGAAACTTTGAGAAAATAATACCTTATTCGGAAATCACGCTTCAATTATCAATTCGACCATATCATCTCACCCAGTAAGTATTCGAAGAAACCAATTCTTAGTATAGAAAATCTTATTTTCCAGCTAACCTATAATACTTGAGGATATATGATACCCTGATTTGTTAAAAACATTTCCTAATTTATATTGAACATGGTTTCGAATGTTTTCTTTTGGACTAATTTACCTGGACTATGGTAATTAGTTGAAATGATGAATTTTCGATTTTCGATCTCGGATTGGCCAACGGGCTACTTAAGTGTCAGAGGGGCATGCGCGCTTATCACTAGACTTTTTCAAAATAGGCAAGAACGCAATTCCTTCTCCCGGTCGAGGTCAAAATTCCTTGTTCTCGAAGATCGTAGCTGGCAGCCATTGAAGAAAATTTTAAAGGGCTCGTGGAATAAAAAGTTTGTGATAACAACTCCGTTGGAGGATTATATTCCTTGGCCCGAGATTAGTGGAAATTATGCCCTATATTGAACTTATGATATTGTTGGTTGTGGCATTCCACTCTCTTATTGAGGATTAGAAAATTTTCATGTGAGTCGGCATTTCTTTTATTTCATTATGTTCACTTATTCACCAGGAAATGGGATTTCATATAATTTATTTCTCGTAGAGTTCGGAATTCATTCTTGAAATTCCATCGAATTTTTGCTGGAACGATTCCAAATTAGAGAAAAAGTAGTTGTTCAGTGTTTTTTTGGGAGATCGAAGGAAAGCAAAAAGGCAAAATTTGTGTCAAACCTACGATTCCTGTCGCCAACCGTGTTGCAGAGGAGAGAAAAAAACCCTTCNCCCCCGTCTTCACTGAGACTAGTCACAAATACCCACCTGTCTCGGGTTAAGGTGACAGGTGACTTGTACCCTTGTCATCAATTGGTAAGTTTACAAAACTATAGCTTACTGATTCTAAGAGACTACGGTTAGTGTACAGATGATCGATTTTTAAATCAAGCCATTTCTCTTTGGCGAATTTCTGGACTTTATCAGCAACTGCAGATTCAATAGGAATATTTACGTTAACAAATTTTGGAAAAACTAAGAATATTTCACAGCTCTTGAGAGACCAAATATTTGATTGTATTAGCCTAATTCTTGTTGATTATTTACGATACGTTAACCTGGCCGTCATTATGTACATGTGATGCACTGTTTGGAACCTTTGGTGTAGTAATGAATATTACTGGAGTTTTAACCCAACATCAAACCGTTATTTTAACATCTGGACACGTGTTTCGATCACCAATTGATCATCTTCAAGATTAAACTGTTCAATCTTCCTCTTGAAGATGATCACTTGGTGATCGAAACACGGGTCGAGGTATTAAAAATAACGATTTGGTGTTGGGATGAAACTCCAGTAATATTCATTCCAGTTACATCTGAAGACTAATTAAATTTTTCTAAATTATTGAAATGAAAGCAACAAAATGCAAATTAACACCGGCATATCACTTTCAAATTCTCCCCTACAAATTATTCACTGAATATAATGGAAACAAATTTTGTTGACATGCAAATGTATCCACAATAACACATATCACCATTATACCAATTTGTCATGTACGTGAATATTCAGATATAATTTAGTGACGCGCACATTAAACAAGTGTTTCATAAATGCAGGCTACAAATGAACATAAAGGCACTTTGTAATTTGATTTGTACTGAAAGTCAAAAAATTAGCAACTTACATTATATCATTGTATGAAATGGAAAACAGCGGCCCTGTAGTAAACATTTTATTTGTTTTTTCAGGAACGAATGGATTTTGTTTTTATACAAAATGATTATTTATCATTCCGTATCATGAAACTAAAAGTATATACAGTCAGCAGATATATTAGCAAATAAATTCATTATTTCGCAAAACATAAGTATGCTTTAAATAAGAGTTTTGAAATAGGTCGATTTTTAATTGTCACTATCGATAGTTCAATGCATGTATTGAAGAGTTTATGCCACCGATTTTGACGTGGTGACGTAATCGGTGAGTCTCTTCATTCAGTGATGACAATAATTTCAGCAAAATTCTAGTGTAGGACAAACAAGAAGCGTCTCAAAAATATTCGCTATGAGGAAATGTTATCTATATATGTTATCCAATGTATTCACCAGGAATGCAATGGTCTCATGGTGGTTTGTTCTGTCCAAGTAAGCTGTTGTCTTGATTGGATCTGTCCTATACTGTCACGGGATAATATTCTGAAATCGATTTGTATGGGTGATAATTCAATTGACTTCCACTGACAACAACGCTTCTACTTTTGGATGATATATTACCAGCTCTTCTTCAAAACGGTCTGGAAATAATTTTACCTATTCTCATAAAACTGTATAGAACTAGTATGGCGTGGAACTATATACCACCCAGTTGGTTGGCAAGACCCACACCCTAAATCGGTACGACCAATCAGCCTAACATCCTTTCTGTTGAAAGGAGGATACTAGACGGATACATCCCCCCTGAATAACTACCAGTATAGTTATCAAACCGGAAAATCGACAGATTCAGCATTGAACAACCTAGTAGAGAAAATGTGCCAATTTGTTGACAACAAGAAGATTGCGGTTGCTGTATTTCTCGATATTGAAGAAGCATTTGACGATGCACTACCTAAATCTATAGTATCATCTTCGGATATGAAAAATATGAAATCGACCGTAACTGGCTAGATCTATGCCATGCTGGTGAACATAACTGCAACTATGATTCTTCAAGGCGAGGCCATTAGGTTCAGGGTCACCAGAGGCTGCCCTCAAGGTGGGGTACTACCTCCCCTTCTGTCGTCACTCCTGATGAATAGTCTGCTTGATGCCCCCGACAAAACAAAAGTAGATCTGCAAGCTTATGCAGATGTCCTTCTCATCTTGGCAAGGTCCACGTCGGGAAGGGTAGCTTGTAATATCCTCCAAAGCACGATGAACGTTGTTCACAGTTGGTGCCTGAGAGAGCAGATGTCTGTTAACCCCAGCAAAACTGTGATAATCCCCTTCACTAGGAGGAGAAAATTGGACGATCTAACGTCACTTTTCCTCAATGGTGAGGTCATACCTTTTGGAATTGAGGTGAAATATTTTGGCAATGTCCTTGATAAAAAACTCACCTGGAACGCTCACTTGGAAAAAGTTTTACACAAAGCCAGACTATCCCTATGTACATGTCGAAGAATTTGTGGTTAAATTTGGCGTTCAGGTCCCACATAAATCCATTGGTTAGAGAGACAGGCTTGTCTGCCCATCAGTGGTGCTATCAGTACCACAGCGTCAGCGGCCATGGAGATCCTTCTAGATCTACCTTCTCTCCACATGTTTCTGAAGAGAGAGGCATATAGACTTGTGCACATTGCCAATTGCACAAATCAATTTAATGCAGAGTGCAACAGACTATCAGTCACAGAATTTTGAAAATGACCTCTGACTTTATGGCTCCAAATGTCAACTACGAACTGCCTTATAAAGTACTGTTCCCGAGTTAAGAGGACTGGATCCTCCGGGAAAAGAATAGAGCAGATAGATGTTGGTTCAAAGATGGATCAAAAACACTTTCCGGATATGGTGAAGGTGTTTTCAGTCGCGTACCCAAGACAGAGATATCAACCTTCCTAAGAACCTATGCGCCTGTATTTCAAGCAAAAATTCAAGCTATCGAATTGTGTGCGGAGAATCGGTGGAGGGTCCCACTCACTTTGGACTTTGGACGAGAAATATCTGGAAGAAATGCCTCTGTGAGAAAAGTTGCACAAATGTCTATCGAACATAATTCCATTGCGGCATTAGTCTTAATGTTGAGAAACATTGGGGGAATATTGTGGAATATTGATATACATATACAGCAAATAACACAATTCAAATAGTTTCTGCTGGCGTTATGATGTTTTATGCGCAAACAGGTTTTTTTTTACTTCTCATTGCTCAAATCGAAATGTTTTGGAATACCACAAACTTTAGGATCAATCATTTATTTTCCATATTTATTTTTCTTGAACCAGTTAACTTTGAAGAACCGTTTAATTATAACAAGCAATGTATACCAGCAATATTTCAATAAAAATCCCTCTTATTTTTCACGTTGTTATGGGGCTGAAAGGCTTCAATAATGTATTCAGCAATTCAATACATTGCAGTCCCCACCTGAATCAACAAGTGAATACTCATCAAAATTTATGCTCCGGGAAAATTTGGGTTCTAACGAAATTTCCTTGAAATTACATTTCACAAAATTAAGCACACCGTGAGAAAAGCCTTTATCGCTTCGAATATGTTTTCTTATGAAGATAATTCCCATTTATGACGTACTTCAAACATCCTAATTAACTCCTTCCTTCACGAGAATTCTCTTTCCACTGTTTTCCAAGAGCGTGTGCTGCTTTGTATTGTTTACGTTTGTCTTGCCATAAAACGCGATGCGTTCCTATAAAAGCACCCTCGCGACGTTAAAACAACTGCAAATGCCTGACTATTATGACCAGACTAGAGGCCGAAGGCAGTGTTTCAGAGACAGAATAGTGAGTAAAGCTCGGAAATAAATAAACAAAAAATCTGCCGTATAATTCTTCAGGGACGGAGATCTTTCTCTCTATATAGTGCTGTCAAAACAAAAAGAAACACCTAATTCTCATAGTTTTACCGAACAGTGAACAAAACAAGTCTATGCCGAGATACCAAGCGATACGGTCGATAAGTACGTGCTCATAGAACTTGGGACCTTTTTTATATTGTCCGCAAATTGATTTTTTCAAGTTTTGCGTTTTTCGTCACCAACAGCCAACAGTGCGGTCCAGTGCCGTGCACTTTTACATATGATCCAACCAAATAGGTACATCTAATCTGTTAAATAAAATTTTCCTGGGATTTCTAACTGAAGGAATCGCCAACCTGCAACAACAACAGAAACCCCCGACCCATGAAGTAACAAAACCATGACTTATTCCTCAGCAGTGAGTCAACAACAATTTCCAGGAGAAACTCAAGTTTCCTCTTTCGTTGATGGAATAAAAATCCAAGAATATCTCCTAGCACTAGGAAACCTCGTGAATCCTAAACAAATTTTATTTGCATGAAGGGTCTCCAACAACCAAAACTGCATTCATCTCTCTATTACTTAGCTGGTAAACAGGTTCATGACTGAACAATCATGCCATAAAATCTTCCGAGCAAGGAGACTAATCACCACGCCCGAAAGATTGATTCAGTCCAACGCCAGTCCTACCATTTTCCACTCTCTTCTAGAACATACTCTCCATCGAATAGGCCTGAAGATATTGTTGCAAACGTTGTCTTCAGAAAACAACTCTATATAAATCCATCAGAAGTCAACATTCCCGAATCAACTTTAGTGATTCACGATAATACGTTGTAGACATTATATCTGCCATTTAACAACCTTACATTTTTCAAGTGCCGCCCACCCGGCTTTATATCTTCCCAATGTACCTTCTGCTGAACTTCAAAAACCCTACCTTCTCCAGAAACAACCAAAACTAACCTAACCTAACCAAACTGAGTATCGCTCTCGTCGCCTGATCATAACCCTACCTTTTCCAGAAACAACCAAAACTAACCTAAACTAACCAAACTGAGTATCGCTCTCGTCGCCTGATCATAATGAATCTTCTTCAGAAAAAAAGGAAACCAATCCACAACCTAGCGAACCATCCGTTTCTACAAACTCCAACAGCTCAAACAAAAGAATTGTTACCGAAACACTGACACCAACTGATGAAACTATACTTGACCCATTTAGGAAACCATCATCGGGTATCCAAACAGGTACTTGCTAATAGTGAAAAAACAAAATCAGTTGAAGAATGTGTAAAACCAGGTAAAAACTTAATCGACTCATGAAATTTTGTGTTCAATTAAAATCAACTCAAAGATTTCTTTAAGAATGTCTATGGATCCAATGACCCCCTAAGCGTAGCTAAACAGTACAATATGATAGGCAGCATCTATCTGTATTTAAACGAAAGATCTATTGAAACTAGATGTAAGAATCTCAAAAAAAAGGATAATGAATCAATTACTGGTCGGAGATGTATCCTTTCACTGATACAGAGAGCAACTCTTCTTCACAGGAACACCGATAGATATTTTGTCCAACACTGATTTTGCGACACAACTTTCAACATCAGTTCAGAATTGAAGTTTTTGGAGAGCAATGCAACTTTAAAAGTATCTTAGGATTTTCAGCAGAAATAGGCATTCTACATCTAACTGGTATCTGTAGAGTAGGGAGGGTGAGTGTAGACTCACAGCACTTAGGCCACATGTGACCCATTGTACATCCTCCCGAGGAGTCGCCTCGTAGGTCATCGTCCATCCTGTCCTTTCCAGGAACGTGAACAGGTCACTAGGAGACATATCCTTTATATTGGCAGGTGTAGACCAAGACTCGCCGAATACACACTGTCTTTGGCAACCTTGAGGTCTCTCATGGTGGCCTCCGCGAAGGTTTTGGAAGGTGCAGCGATATTACTGTCGTTGCGCGGCTTCTTCAACCTTCTTAGGATTCCCCCCGTGGAGGTGTACAAGTGAGGGAGCTTTCCTGCAGGGGCAACGGGTTCCTTGTATTTCTCTTGGCGCCCGCCGCAGGAAGTCCCCTTGCTGTTGAAGGTGATCTGCTATGTCCAGCCTCATTCTAAGCGGTAGATTGGGGTGGGCATTTCTGTTCATCCCCAGCCACCGCCTTAGACTGAGGTGAGTACTTCTGTCCAGCCTCGGGATTGCTTTTTGTTTTTGTTGTTTCTGTTGTTCCATTCGTGTGTGTTTCCACGAGTAGCAATGGAAGAGTTGGTCACCTCTGGCAGAGCCTTGCATTACCAGAGGTAGGCTGATTACAATGAGGTTTCGCCCAGTTCTCCAAGTCGATCGTTCGTGACCACATATCACCCTGCGGCCATTCAGCTGTTGGCACGATTCCTTACACCTCAGCTTGGGTAGGCTGGTTCACGGTGACATGTTTTGCAAAGGCTTGTGGGGGGGTTTAGTTCCCCTCACCCTACTCATTTCTGCCACTGACCAGGAGTCCGGCGACCCCGTCCGTAAGGCCACATTGGCTTCCCGGACAGGACCTCCAGTCCCCTGGCCGTTCCCCTATCCGCCACCTGGGGACGCGCCCGATAGGTAGCCCAACCCACGGGATTTTACTTGGAATATAGTATTTTTTAAAGTCACACAGTTTCTAGCCTTAATGTTGTGAATAGTTTATATTTCATGAAATGTTATTGTTTTGTTGCTGATAACCCAAGGAGTTGATGCAACTTAAAAAAACCGCGAAACGTGTTTCGTGAACATAATTAGTGCTGAGTTCAGGCATAAACTAATTAAAATTGAAAAAAATATCCAATAAATGGACATGTAATAAATTAATTACCAATTTCCATCTCAGAAAACAAGAAGAATTTAATCCTTTTCGAACTTCCAGTAAATTATCAGAATTCTCCCATTCCAATAGATCCACTCTCAAATCTTTCTCTCCCAAATGTACATAGTCGTCGTTAAACTTATGTAAATCAAAGATGCATAGAAAGTTTGGAATTTCACCGCCTGAGAGATATGGTTTGTAAGCAGGTGACAATAAATGACTCAGTTGATTTACCATTATACATCAGAAATATAAGGGATTTCACCTCAAAATCTGAAACAGTTAGCAGAAAACATTTATTCAAACCTTCATTTTGGCACTTTGAAACCTTCTTATCGTGCTTGTGTCTGCGACTACAGATGTTCCAAGGTAAAAGGTCGAAAAATCGATTTTTTTTAATATGTATTGCAAATATCTCGTTTCCTATGGGTTTAATGCTATTTGTATTCATTATAAATGTCATAGAGGATTTAATTCTTTTCAACTTTATTTTCAACATTTATATCTTGAACCATTTTCGAGATAGAGGGCAGAGCACGCGCAGTGTTCAATTATAAATGTTCAATTATAAAGTAATGAGGGGAAATACTTTGATTATTTTCAATTCTAATATTGATTATACTGATTACTTTCTAGCTGAATTGCATTTTCAATTTTTGATATAACACAGTTGTTAGGTGTTTTATTTCATCGTGAAAAGCGCCAAAACGAAGCCAAGTTAACCAAATCGCATGAGAAGTACGCGCTAACCCGACATTACAGAAAGTAAGCGAAAAATTAGCACTATAAATGACACGGCAGAAATGAGAGCTTCAGTTTCAGTTGACACGCCAAGAAGAGTACTTCGACCACGCCACTGACGATGACTGCCGTAGTTGCAGTCTAAACGTTTGGAGGTTATAACCAAGGAAGACCACGACAAAACCCAGAAACCAATCAAAACATTGACGCCAGCCGTGAAAGCCCACATTTCTATATCCACTTATTGGTTAGGGGTTAGTACTGGAGAAGCTATTATTATAGTGAAAGCTGTGTTGTGATTTTGTGAACTGTAAAGAAGAATATATCACAGTAAAGTACTGTTTATTTTTTCTAAGGACAAAACACGAGCACTTCTGGAGAATCATCGCTGGAGATCAAATCCATTTGGAAAAACGTTACAAAAAAAGACTCATATGAGGTTTTTAAAGCATAAAAAGTTGCTGAGGCCAAGCTTTTGAGAAGCAGCCTTTGCAATTCCTCGACATGATTGTGCCAAAATATATTGGTGTCCATTTTAACCCCCACAAACTTATCTAAGCAAAAAGCGAAATTGTCTGACCTGACATTATTATACCCGGTTCGGAGAGATTTATCTTCTTGGAGAAAACCGATGCCTGGGTTTTTATGGCATTGAATTGAACCTGGTTACTTTCATTCCAATTCAAGATCCTTCAACATTCTGCTGCCGGTGAAGATGTGCATCTGCAGCCGATATTCTGGAATGCAATGACGTGTGATGTTGTCAGCAAAGCAATATATTGGATTCTTGTTTTTTTCCAATAAGTCGGTGATATTCCAAAAAATTATGGTTGGACACAATATGGATCCCTGGGGAACACCAGCGTTGATGGTGAAAGTATTCGAAATATATCCATCGACGGCCACTTGCAGGAAACGTTCTTTCATAAAGCTAAAGAGCCATACACAAAAAAGAATCCGACAAGCCATAGCATCAAATTTTGGCTAGCAAACCCTCATGCCACACATGGTTAAAGGTCTTAGTGCAATAGCTCTTGACTCTCCATGTTTCTCGATTGCGCTATTCCAAATAAGGATGACATACGATAGAAGGTCGCCTGTTGATCTTTGTATTTCAAAGAACTAACAATTATTCTTCTTTTCATGAGTCTAATTTGAACTGTAATAACTCAAGGAATACTTATCCATTTGATCTGAATAAGTGCCACTCGAAAAACTGCACTTTTTTCAACACGAGTCGATCAATTCCGTCAATATAAAAATTTTATGATCTGGATTCGATGAAGTCGACGAAGGCCGTTTTTGCCTGGTTCTGATTAGCGAAGATTCTATTGGTAAGAAAGTTATCGAAGTACTTGAAAAGGGCAGTCGGTTGGCGGGAGGTCTGGAGAGTATGGTGGCTGAGGCAAAACGTCGACGCTCGATATATTTTATTTTCGTACGATGATTTGTGGAATGTGCGGACGAGCGTTTTCGTGGAACAGGATCGGTCCTCTTTTGTTGACCAGTGCCGGCTGCTGCTGACGGGTAACTACGTCGATTTCCTCACTAAAGGACTCTGCTGTGATAGTTTGACCAGTTGCAGAAAGTTATAGTGAATCGCACCACAGTAACCATGGTTTTTTGTGGAAGGTTTCCGCCTTTGGGAAGTACCTGGGTGGTTTATCGGTGTCCAACCACTGTCCTGAACGTCTCCTGTTGTCGTAGAGGATCCACTTTTTCATCAGACGTGACTATCCGATACAAAAAAGGATCGTTTTGGTTGCCCAAAAGGCAAATAAGAACAGACAATTTATGTCGATCGTTCAAATCGTGGGACATATTTTTTTCGAGCCTTCGACTTTTCTAATATGTTTCAAACAATCAAAAACCGCATGGGAGCTAACGCTCAGTTCTTTCACCATCTCACGCACCGTTTGTGCTGGGTCAGTCTCCACCAGCTCCACCTGAATTACTGTTGGTCAAACACTTCGCGGCTCAGTAAAATTGTCCTTCAGGATGTTGGTGTCAAAAGTTGTTCATAGTAAAGTTGGTAAAGAGGGGAATGGGATTTAGGAAGAAAATATACAGCTCCTAAAATATGCTTGCAGTTTCTGTGGTCCATGTGTTCGGTAGATGGTAGCGTTAATAATACTAGAGAAGATTGATTTCCTAACAGCAATTAGGACACCTCCACCTTTACCGAAGATGCTGGACTGGAGTGTTCGACCTTGTCTATAAATCTTTCAATCGTTCAGATCAAGTTCAGCATCGTTGATGTCAGCTGAAAGCTATGTGTTTCCGTAAGAACAATTATATCATAAGGGCAGTTTGTAACATTGAGACTTAATCTAGATAGTTTCGTTTGAAGTTTCCTGACGTTTTCGTTATAAACAGAGAACTTGCTCAATTCTAATTTTTTGTAATGATCACAGGATTATTGTTGACGTATTTTATTATTTAATTCTGCTCACCGGCTTGCTGACGTCTTGATAATTCGCCTCTGATAGTTTCAAGAATTTTCTTCTGGTTGGGAGTTTGATCCAGATGTATGTAAACTTATCTTCACGGCTGATATATTGTTTGTTTTCAAAGACAGCATGTACATCATGAGAGGATTTCAGCACAACTTTAATGGGTCGATGTCCATTTTTATTCTTTTTTCCGTCTTTTTTCCGTGGAAGACCTTGGTATCGTTAATGTCAGTGATGTTAGCACCAGCGGCTTTCGTTATTAGGGTTTTGACTTGAATAAGATCATCAGATATTGTTCAGCTCCGGCAGGTTCAATACTAGCAGGTTATTGGCTTTTTTTTGCGTTGATGGAGTTCACAAATAATATCCTCGCTACTCATCAGAGTGACATTCTTGCTGTCCTTAAGCCTTTTGTCTTCGTCTTTAAATAACTGCGTAAACGCAAGCGAGACATAAGTGGAACCAACTATTGGTGTGACACCCAAGTCAACTTGCCAAGTTTTTTGTCAGTGTTGGTGGTTTGACCAATCAATCGACAACTGCAGTGGCAGAAATTTGGAAAGCTAACCTGGAATGTCATCGAAAAACGAATCCATATGTTTCTAGAAATGATATGAAATAGAGAAAGGTTAATGCAGTAAAGCTGCCGGATAATAATTCCATGAAAATCAAAATATGAATAACTAAGTACCATTCTGATCATTCCCATATCGATTTCAATTTAAGGGCCATCGGTAGACAGCTGTTTCAGCCTATTGGGCATTGTCAGTATCGGGCAGGCGGTCTTCGATTGAAGACAAAATGTGAAAAACCAAGAAAAGTACTTAATAGAACTAACTGCGTAAACGCAAGCGGGACATAAGTGGAACCTCTTATGCATTAACCTTTCTCGATTTCATATAGTTTCTAGAAACATGTGAATTGGTTTTTCGATGACATTCCAGGTTAGCTTCCCAAATTTCTGCCACCGCAGTTGTCGGTTGATTGGTCAAACCACCAACACTGACATGAAAACTTGGCAAGTTGACATGGGTGTTACACCAATAGGTGGTTCCACTTTTGGATGTTTTTTCAATAGTATTATCAACCTGTTTTTATTAGCTTCACCTGTATGTGTGTATGTTTGTTTGTGTGTTTGTCAGTTTGTTTGTTTGTAACTCTCAATTTCATTTCATATTCATTTCCGTTTGAATGATGTTCCATAAGCAATTTCCATTAATTGTTTATTCAAAAATTAAACTAGTTTTTTAGTTGTTTGTCCAAAACATGTTAAATGATATCTATGAACTTGATAGTTCACTTTGAAATTTACCTAAAAAAGCGTTCAGCCATAAAATCAAAGTGAATTTGTAGAAATGGTAAACAATAAAAGTATATTTTCATTAGTTTGGAGTTCCATTGTCTATTAGGATATAAAATGATTTTAAATCCTTTACGACGTTTCGATTGTTAGTATTCAAAATCGTCTTCGGGTGATCACTGGGAAATTGTGGATACTAACAAGTCAGACAGCTCCCAAGGTACAAAAAAAACAGTCATGTATGATAATTCAAAGTTATGACGAAGATCATGACGAAATCTGAAGAAGAACCTGAAGACATGGATCAAACTAGTGAAGAAAATGATACTGTCGAAATTTGTGTCACGAAAAGATATAAGAAAACAACAATGAGACCAATGAAGCTGCTTTCTTAGAAGATTGGGAGTTGAAGGAAGAATCAATACTGTTCAAGTAGTTGGAAAATTGTTTCGGATATTTCATTAAGATTGAAGTTTGTACAATATATGCGTGACAGAAATTATATAGTACCTTATAAAAGGTAATAAAGTTTGTGTCGGTCTCATCGCCCTAACAACGTAGGTACTCTCCTAATACGCCAATTATACTGGACGCACAATTCCAATGGAAACTTTCCCGTACATTGAAAACCTATGTAATGCTGTAACTTCCCCACCCACATTAATTCTGTCGTCCTCCGACTACCAATTAGTAGCTTGTTCTCTTTCCTGGAATGCCCTCGGCAGGGCTTGGATATAGCACAGAATGCCACAGTGGTATCTCCTTAGAGAGCTGATGGGATCTCTCCCTAATACAATTGCAAATTAATGGTTACAAGTAACGAAGGTAAAAGCATCGGAGAAAATGCAACACTTGAGTGTTCGGGTGTTCCTACAAATTGAATTAAAAGAGTCGGCAATCCAAAGAAAGAACCCTGATTTAACTTATACGGCTGCGTTCAGTAGCGGACGAACTTAAATTTCTGTTCATTTTTCCAACAAAGTGAAAATCATAAATTTAGAAGCAGATTCATGACCGTGGTTGAAATCTTCTAACGGTAACTGAAATTTGACAGGTTCAATGTGAGTGTCGTGGTGGATAACAGGTATTTATATACGGGAATTGAGTTTTCCACCTCCATAGATGAATAAATGAGTGTTATCAACATCAGTTACAACTTTTGGAGGAAACGTTTGGTATCGAGGAAAAACACACTCATCACAAACACAATCATCATGCCCCAGCCACCGTATTCACCGGATTTGTCCCCCTGCGACTTTTTCCTGTCCCCAAAATCAAAGAGACCGCTTAAGGGACGATTGATTAGATAATAACCGAATCGATGTGAGGACATACCGAAAAGAGCATATCAGAAATAATAATGATAATAATGCCCTACGCTCCCGGGGATATTGACTCCGTTGTGGGGAACGAGAAGTGCCGAATTCATTGAAACTATTCGTTCCCCACCCTCAAGGCTCATACAAGCTAATAAGCCTGATGTAGTCCTTCTCGACCACCAGAGCAAAACGGTATTTGTCGCGGAGTTTTTAGCTCCTAGCGAAACAAATATTGTCAGAAAAGAGGGGGAAAAACGAATAAAATATCGAGATTTTCTCTTCGAACTCCGCAGTCTCTATCCAGATCACTCTGTCAGGATGGTATTCTGATTATTGGAGTCCTTGGGGGAATGATGCCCTCTCTACCTCTCTACTGGCTTGCCGCACTAAGGCAGATATCTTAGCCGGACAGATGCAGAAGGCTGTCAATCTTGGCTCACTTCGCTTGCTCAGGGCACATGATTCTCGGGTCCAATGATCACTTACCCCACGGTGTGGGGAGTGGTCATTGGTTAATAATGGTGGCGCGCCTTCCCGAATGTATCGGGGCTTCGGGGGATAGGGCCTGACCAGCGCAGACTACGGTGAAAAAAAATAATAATATCGTCTTTATTTTCTTCTAATACATTTAAATCAAATTAATCAAGAACAGTTCATTTATTATATGAAGATGAAAGGTGAAGTTCAATTTACATGATGCATGAGTCATCATTAAATTGCTCTTCCACTTAACCTTAGAGCATTGGAAAAAGGCTGGCACAAGTGTATGAGGGGGATTACTTTGAAGGGGACGAAATAGAGATTGATGAATAAATACATATTTTTTGAGAAAAATGAAAATTCACTCCATTTTTTGAACAGACCTCGTACCTTATAACAAAAATGGTGGAAAAATAGAAAAATATTCACAAATAAATACTTTTCAAACTCACATAATTACCAATTGAAATCGAAATCCTCGCAAATGTAAATGAAGCTTGACTGACAAGTCACTTTTTCAGTTTCAAATTCAACTCTTATTGATATTGTGTCCAGTCGCCAATAGACGTTCGAAGAAAGACTATTCCTTCATTGTGAATTTGTGTTTATCCTTGCGGCCGATGTGAGTCTTGTGACACTCTTGACATGGTACTTCGTAAACTCCTTGGGACTCCAATAGTATCTGATCCTTTGGATAGGAATTATGTTGCTATGTTGTATTGGCGAACAATTGTGCTGATATTGTCCGTGGTTCCTTTATTATATGGTAGTATGATTGTTATTGGCAAGGTCCACGTCGGGAAAGATAACTTGTCATATCTTCTAAAGCACGTTGGACGTTGTTCGCAGTTGATACCTGAAGGAGCAGATCTTTGTCAACCCCAGCAAAACTGTGGAAAAAGTTTTACACAGAGCCAGACTGTCCCTATGGACATGTCGAAAGACTTGTGGTAAAGCTTGGGGTTTAGGTTCCAAACAAATCCATTGGATTCATGTGATGATTGTCAGACCAATGATCACTTATGGTGCAATGGCCTGGTGGCCGAAGCCTATACAGAAAACGGCCCAGGCGAAGCTCTCTGGCTTACATAGACATGATTGTCTTGCCATCAGTGGTGTCATCAGTGCCACACCGTCAGCGGCCATGGAGATCCTTCTAGATCTACCTCCTTTCCATATTTTTCAAGAGAGAGAGGCTGGATGGACTGCATATAGACTTGTGCACATTGCCAATTGTACAAATCAATTTAATGCACAGTGCAACAGACTGTTGGTTGACACTGGAAGTCACAGCGATCTGGAAATGACCTCTGACTTAATGGCTGCAACTGTCAACTACGAACTGTTTTATAAATACTGTTCCCGAGTAGAGAGGGCTGGATCCTCCGGGAGAAGGAAATATTAAGAGCAGATAGTTGTTGGTTCACAGATGTATCTAAAATACCTTCCGTTTCTAGTGCAGGTGTTTCCAGTCACTGAGTCAGGACAGAGATATCAACCTGCCTAGGAAGCTATGCGACTGTATTTCAAGCGGAAATCTACGCTATTGAATCGTGTGCGGAAAGATTGGAAAAATCTTTAATGGCTGCAACTGTCAACTACGAACTGTTTTATAAATACTGTTCCCGAGTAGAGAGGACTGGATCCTCCGGGAGAAGGAAATATTAAGAGCAGATAGTTGTCGGTTCACAGATGGATCAAAAACACCTTCCGGTCCTAGTGCAGGTGTTTTCAACCCCATACAGATATATCAACCTGCCTAAGAACCTATGCGACTGTATTTCAAGCGGAAATTTACGCTATTGAATCGTGTGCGGAAAGATTGGAGGAATACAACCTCGTATACAAGTCAACAAAAATATTCTCGGACAGTCAAGCGGCGTTGGAAGCTCTTGGCTCCTACCGAGCAACGTCTAAATTGGCAGCAAATTGCCAAAAACGACTCTTCTCGATAGGAAGACTCAACAGATCATTTCTGGTCTGTCCTGGCTATACTGTCCAGGAAAGCAATGAGGCTGCTGACTCCCCTACAAAGAAAGGTGCCACAAGCAGCTTCATCGGACCAGAACCTGTCATTGGCATCACTTTAGGCTTTGCTAAACGAAGATTGAACACCTAGATGGCAAGAAGATGTATGGACTTCTAGCCGAATCTTCCAGGATTGGCTCACTCCAAGGCATTTATTCACCCTTCAAAGCTTGATACCGAACTACAGTAGGGATGAACTACGATGTCTAACAGGCCTTTTTGAGGTAACTGTCATTTGAATCATCATATGCAGAGATTCGGACTGTTGAAAGACAGTGTGTGTCGCCTCTGTTTGCAAAATGATGGAATAGCAGAGCATATACTTTGTGCCTGCCACACAGGGGACCGAATCAGGTTTTAGAGTTCGGCAGAGTCGTACTCTTACCATCTAACTTGAAAGACCACTCACCATACAAACTAATCGGCTTCGTTAAGTAACTGGGTTTATTTGGTCGAGTGTGGATATGTATGAGCCACAATAAACCCTTACGGGTTGCGGTGGAAGGTCGAATAGACCCACTCACTTTGGACCTAACGTAACCTATGGTTGTTATTACCCGAGAAACACCGGTACCTACCCATTTCTTCAGTGATATGGGTGACAAATACCTTCTATACCTGCTTATACATATGTTATGACTAAATTGGGCGGAAATCGACTTCAAGTAACCAAATTTCACCTGTTTCAATGAAAGTATGTTAATTAGTTAGTTGTCAGGATGAATACACACATTTAAATAAATAATTGACAACGAAATCATATGGAAAATATCTGCTGTCAGAATACCTATAGGATAATGGTACTCCTTAATACCATTATTCTATTTCACAAATTTCACTAAATTTTTATTTCTATACAAAATTGACACTGAAAACATGTGAAAGGAATTTGGGTTCAGAATACCCATGTGATTAGTGATTTATAAGCTTATTAGCTTATGAAAACTCTGAAAAACCAGTTCATGTACTTTAAAATAGAAACTTCCGTACTGCAACACGCTGAAAATCTTGGAATCGCAATCGTTTCGATACTAAAACTCTAATCGGACTCGTAAATGGCACGGTAAATCGGTTTTATATGCAGAATTTTATGGGAGAAGGCGGAAAACGTAACAAGAGATAATTTAGGCCTCGATACTGCAAGATGAGACCTAATAAAGATGTGGTTCACTTACATTGATGGATATGACCGAAACATGCCAGGAATGTGCAAGTAACAGAGGTTGGCATCCATCTCTCGGGAATGAGGTGAAAGCATGCCCGGTTTCCACAGGGGTGGATTTGGGAGGCTGTTCTCTCTTAGATTGTCGTAAAAATGTTACAATTTTTTTTTCAACGTCATCCTTTTAGTAAAAATCATAAGAAAAGTAGGTGGCACCGTTCCAACTCTTGAATGACAGGAATAAATGTATTACGCGTAGGATTTTTTATTTGTCGGTTATTGTCCTTTTACAAAATGAAATTCAATTTGCGAGAAAAACATTTCAACAATACGGAAAACTTCACTAGGAATTGACTGGCATGCTGATGTAATTCGTCTTTTAAGTTCTTCAATATCAGAAGGTTGTGTTTCATAAACAACGGATTCAAGATGCTGCCAAAGAAAGAAATCTAAGGGTGGTAAATCGGGTGATCTCGGAGGCCATTCAACCGTTCCCCTTCTGCCAATCCATCTATCCGGAAATCTCTCGTTTAACCACTGTCAGACGGGAAGAAAATAATGAGGTGGGGCACCGTCCTGCTGGAAATGTAACAGATCCCCCTGCAAAAGTTCAATACCTTCTGCATGCATTTGAGTTTCTAGCTCGTGAGTCTCTTCTTCGATAGTATCTTCAAGCATTTCAAGGTAAGGATTGCCAGTCAAGTTTTGTTCCAGAAATAATGGAGCAATAATGGCAATTCCAAGCATACTAACTAGCACAAGCATTAACTTTTTGTGGTTGTTGTGTATGCTCAATAGCGACAATTTTGTCTATCAACATTGCCATTCAGAAATAATCAACACTCACTGCTGAAACAGATGTTTAACAGAAGATTAGGGATGGTATTGACTCGATGAGGCATGATTTCAAAAATCAATGTTTTTCTATCATAATCATTCCCGTGGAGCTTTTAAAAAATCTACATTTTATAAGGATGAAATTCATTCATTCAACCTGTTAGGAATCACATGTTATAAGGTAAGACCTCGTTAGTCCTTAGCTTGCACAAGTTTCTCAACTTCTGAGAGTTGTCGTTCGTATGGGGGCGACAGCTGAGTAACAGAAAAACAGATTTTAAACAGATTTTTTAAACAGATTCATTTTCAATGCTTTTCTTACAGTTTTGCATGACATTCTCGTGTGTTCTGATACTGCTCGTGGGCTCGCAGCAAATGTTCCCAAAACTTCAATTTGAGCTGCTTTATTTACTACTCTGGGTTTTTTTTTTATTTGTCACTGAACCAGTTTCGTAAAACTTATTCACCAAATCAAGCACATACCGGTGACTTGCACTACAATTTGAATGCATTTCGTTAAAAAGACATGCCACCCTTCGTTCTCACTTTCCAACTTCTCCATGAATTAGAATCATTTCAATTCTGTCTTGAAAAATGTAAACCAATTTAACACTTTTTTATAATTATTGAAGTTATCACTAAACAGCCCAACAGATTCAACTGTATGCACAATATATAGTCTATCCATTCCCAATTGGAACGGCAATAAAAATAAGAGTACAGTCATAAACATTTCTTGCCTGTGGTCCCGAGTCGCCCAGATACTTAGTAAACGTGCTATCAAATGTAGTTGAGGAGTAAAGGCTCGGCTAGCTGGACTGGCTGAATACTAATTTTTTGTCCGTTTCACAATATTTCTTTATCAGTGCCGTGTGTTCGTGGGGTTAGGTGAGGTAGTGAGTGGTTTTGCAGACCGATTTTTGAAAACATTTTCTAGAGATCAATCACCCTAACACCAAACTGATATTTTTGCACTCGACGCTCATTTCGCTAACAAGGTTAGCATCTTCAGGAGAAGCAAATCGATACTGAATCTAAAGACAAGGGTTAGCTATTTTTATACCTAAAGCTTTTTGGTCCGATGTGGACTTTGTTTATTAAATGATGATTATCCTAATTGATTTTTTGGTAATTAACTAGTGGAACCACTACCTGCGAATTAATTTGTCAGCAATAGATCAAAAAGCGGTAATTGATCTCTAGAAAAAGTTTTCAACTTTTACACCAAAGGTTCAAATCTCATCGTTCAAACCGATTTTTGTGAAAATCTTAGTTTTTTTGTGTACTTTTTGAAACAAATGATAACATTACGTGTAAGAAATCTGTGTCAATCGACAGGGATCCGGAATTTGAAAATAAGGACTTACATGTTCAAGTTCAGCGAGTAATTTTAAATATTAATGAATGCTTGAAGAAGGAAAACTGTCACACTTCACAGAATGCTATTATGAATAGAATATGCGAGTTAACGAAACTATCCCGTTCGACAGTTCTTCGAGTCATTAAAATAGGGGATGTCATTGACCATGCAATGAAACGAAAACAAAGGAATAAAAAATTCGCAAACGTTGATGGTACGAACAATTTATGGTATATACCAAAAAAATGAAGTACCAACCTTGGAAATGATTTGGTATAAATTACTCGACTATCCCGATTACAATTACAAATCTTTAGAAACTCTACGAGGTGTCTTATTGTCTTGTGGTTTCAAAAATTGAACAATCGGATGGTCATAATGAAATCGACATGCATTGTTCAACTCCGACAAGAATATTTGAGGCGAATGAAAAGCTACCGAGAAATCAGCAGACATATAATCTACCTCGACGAAACTTGGTTTGACACCCATGATGTTGTCAAATATAGCTGGGTACACGAAACCAAGTATTGTGCTTTGAACTCACCTTCTTCAAGGCGAAAACGTGTTATAATTTTCATGAGAGTGGTTTGGTACCTAACGCTTTGCTTCTGTCGGACAAAAATATAAAAGATTCGTCTGCTGATTACCACGAAGATATGACTGCGGCTTTATTCGAAACCTGGTTCAGTGAGCAGCTTCTCCCAAATATTCAAGTAATTGTTTACATTTTTGAAAAGAGTTTATTTTGAAATCAATTGCTTTCTTCTTTTCTTTGGAAGTTTCCCATATTTTTGTATAAAAATAGAGAAGTACAAAGTCAAAACGTTTATTTTCCAAACTCTCTACCACATGTGATTTCCTTCATTGTAGTATATACGAACTGAAAAATAAATCTTGTACACACTTGATGAATATTGATATAAATGAGCTTCATTTTGAAATGTAATTTCTTCTGTATTGTTTGAGAATAATGCTATTCCGTCTCTGGTTCTCTTCAGCTTCGCCTATTTTAGAGAGGAAAAGGAAAACAAATAGAGGGAACCGCACGAATCGCAAGTAATGCATGGCTTGCGGAATATATTCCCTTATCAATTCATTTTATATATACTCCAAAAGAAAAATTTCATGGAGTCAATTTTGTACATCCCATATGTTCTCAGTAGATAAAAATGAGTTTCAAGTCGCAGGTCGCTATATTATGGAAAATTGTAAAATTTTTGAAGGGAAATATGTATCTATATTTTTGAAATATACTGCAACCAAATGTAGGATTATGAAACTTTTGTTTCTAATATGTATAAAGGTACAGAAGAATCGAAATAATGTACTAAAATCTTTCAAAGAACTAACAATTATTCTTCCTTCTCTGTACTCTCCAGATTTCGAAGTATGTCAGATAGTTATAGCTTGTGTTGGTGACTACTCATATTTGAGTTTTTTTTTTACTAGAAACTATGGAAATAACTTTCCATAGGCACCTCAACTGTGGGTCAAAAATGTAATCAGGTTTTGTCCGTTTTCATGAGTCTAATTTAAACTGTAATAACTCAAGGAATATTTATTCATTTGATCTGAATAAGTGCCACTCGAAAAACTGCACTTTTTTCAACACGAGTCGATCAATTCCGTCAATATAAAATTTTTATGATTTAGATTCGATGAAGTCGACGAAGGCCGTTTTTGCCTGGTTCTGATTAGCGAAGGTTCTATCGGTAAGAAAGTTATCGAAGTACTTGAAAAGGGCAGTCGGTTGGCAGGAGGTCTGGAGAGTATGGTGGCTGAGGCAGAACGTCGACGCTCAATATGTTTTATTTTCGCACGATGATTTGTGAAACGTGCGGACGAGCGTTTTCGTGGAGCAGGATCGGACCTCTTCTGTTGACCAGTTCCGGCTGCTGCTGACGGGTACCTACGTCGATTTCCTCACTAAAGGACTCTGCTGTGATAGTTTGACCAGTTGCAGAAAGTTATAGTGAATCGCACCTCAGTAACCATGTTTTTTTCTGGAAGGTTTCCGCCTATGGAAAGTGCCTGGGTGGTTTATCGGTGTCCAACCACTGTCCTGAACGTCTCCTGTTGTCGTAGAGGATCCACTTTTCCATCAGACGTTCAAAAGGCAAATAAGGACAGACAATTTATATCGATCGTTCAAATCGTGGGGCACACTTTTTTCGAGCCTATGACTTTTCTAATATGTTTCAAACAATCGAAAACCACATGGGAGCTGACACTCAGTTCATTCACCATCTCACGCACCGTTTGTGATGGGTTAGTTTCCACCAGAATTCTAAAATCCAAGTCCTGAATTACTGTTGGTCGAACACTTCGGGGCTCAGTAAAATTGTCCTTCAGGATGTTGGTGTTAAAAATTGTTTATAGTGAAGTTGGTAAAGAGGGGAATGAGATTTAGGAAGAAAATATACAGCTCCTAAAATGTGCTTGCAGTTTCTGTGGTCCATGTGTTCGGTAGATGGTAGCGTTAATAACACTAGAGGAGATTGATTTCCTAACAGTAATTAGGACACCTCCACCTTTACCGAAGATGCTGGACTGGAGTGTTCGACCTTGTCTATAAATGTTTCAATCGTTCAGATCAAGTTCAGCATCGTTGATGTCAGCTGAAAGCCATGTGTTTCCGTGAGAACAATTATATTATAAGGGCAGTTTGTAACATTGAGACTTAATCTAGATAGTTTCGTTTGAAGTTTTCTGACGTTTTGGTTATAAACAGAGAGCTTACCCAATTCTAGTTTTTTGTAATGATCACAGGATTATTGTTGACGTATTTTATTATTGAATTCTGCTCACCGGCTTGCTGACGTCTTGATAATTCGAATTTTCTTCTGGTTGGGAGTTTGATCCAGATGTATGTAAACCTTATCTTCGCGGCTGATATATTGTTTGTTTTCAAAGACAGCATGTACATCATGAGAGGATTTCGGCACAACTTTAATGGGTCGATGTCCATTTTTATTCTTTTTTCCGTCTTTTTTCCGAAGTGGAAGACCTTGGTATCGTTAATGTCGGTGATGTTAGCACCAGCGGCTTTCGTTATTAGGGTTTTGACTTGAATAAGATCATCAGAGATATTGTTCAGCTCCGGCAGGTTCAATACTAGCAGGTTATTGCCTTTTTTTGCGTTGATGGAGTTCACAAATAATATCCTCGCTACTCAACAGAGTGACATTCTTGCTGTCCTTAAGCCTTTTGTCTTCGTCTTTCAATTAATTTACTTCAGATCTGAGGTTATCAATTTGCTTCAATAAATTGGGAACACTTTTAAATGTATGGCGGCAGTCATCGCAAAAATAAACCAGTCCTTTTTTTAATAGCCACAGCACGCAGTTCGGAAGCTCCCACGCCAGTGCAGCCCTCAGTTGGATATGAGGGCTGCAGATATGACAAGTATCGCAAACGATAAGCTTATCGCCGAGAAGATCACCGTTTACTAGCCGTGTAGGAACTTTGAACAGATTAATAAAATTAATCTGTGGGCTCCCGGACTAATAACAAATAATAAAAATCGATAGTTGTTATAAGGAACAGGTTTTTTGTAGATTGTTTTTACTTGTAATAACTTGAACAAGTAGAGAATTAGTTCATTGATTGTAATAGTTGAAGAAAACTTACTGAAATATACACCAGTCAAAAAACGACAATTTTAGACGTCGAGACGAACACTGCTTTCACTAACACCATCATTGCCAAATGCCTGGTTGATTTTTCAGGCTGTTTTGGCAACGCTTTGGTTCAATTCAAATTCATAGAGAAAAATTGGCCGAAAATGCTCAACGATATCATATTAATAATAAACTGAAAAGAGGTAAAACATTAAAATACAAAATGAACAACACACAGTACAAAATTCTCTACGCATCAGTATATACCACCACATAATAGAATAAATATTAATGAGATATGGAGCGCTACTAAAACACATGACATTGAAACGGAAAAAACTTTTGAAACAACCTTATATGTACGATTCAAAAATCATGTTACCATCAACATTATTATAACCATGCTAAATAACGTGTTTCTTCACATTTATTTTTCGCATTTACAGAATTAGTACAGTTTTCATTTTGAAATGTCCATCATTCCAGTTACATGTGATGCACTGTTTGGAACCTTTGGTATAAAAATAAATACTACTGGAGTTTTATCCTAACACCAAAACGTTATCTCAACACATCGACACGTGTTTCGATCACCAAGTGATCATCTTCAAGAGGAAGATTTAAACTGATAAAAGGGTTTTTGAATTTCATATTCAGCGTACACATTTTCCTGATATATTTTGATTCAATCATCCGAAACATTCCTGTCTGAAAGTCATTCCATTGTGTGTAATCATTTTCGTCTAATCTATATGTTAGTTTTTTTAAATAATCTATAGCTATCTGATTCTAAAAGACTACGGTTAGTGTACAGATGATCGAATTTTAAATCAAGCCATTTCTCTTTGGCGAATTTCTGGACTTTATCAGCAACTGCAGATTCAATTGGAATATTTTCGTTAACGAATTTTGGAAAAACTAAGTATCTTTCACAGCTCTTGAGAAACCAAATATTTGATTGTATTAGCATAATTCTTGTTGATTATTTACGATACGTTTACCTGGCCGTCATTATGTACTTGTGATGCACTGTTTGAAACCTTTGGTGTAGTAATGAATATTACTGGAGTTTTAACCAAACATCAAACCGTTATTTTAACATCTCGACACGTGTTTCGATCACCAAGTGATCATCTTCAAGATTAAACTGTTCAATCTTCCTCTTGAAGATGAGTATATTATTGATTCNTATAGTATCATCTCCGGCTAGGAAAAATATAAAATCGACCGTAACTGGCTGGATATATGCCATGCTGGTGAACAGAACTGCAACTATGATTCTTCAAGGCGAGGCCATTAAGTTCAGGGTCACCAGAGGCTGCCCTCAAGGTGGGGTACTACCTCCCCTTCTGTCGTCACTCCTGATGATTAGTCTGCTTGATGCCCCCGACAAAACAAAAGTAGATCTGCAAGCTTATGCAGATGTCCTTGTCATCTTGGCGAGGTCCACATCGGGAAGGGTAGCTTGTAATATCCTCCAAAGCACGATGGACGTTGTTCACAGTTCGTGCCTGAGAGAGCAGATGTCTGTTAATCCCAGCAAAACTGTGATAATCCCCTTCACTAGGAGGAGAAAATTGGACGATCTAACGCCACTTTTCCTCAATGGAATGGAGGGGAAATATTTTGGCAATGTCCTTGATAAAAAACTCACCTGGAACGCTCACTTGGAAAAAGTTTTACACAAAGCCAGACTGTCCCTATGGACATGTCGAAGGATTTGTGTTGAAACTTGGCGTTCAGGTCCCACACAAATCCATTGATTAGAGAGACAGGCTTGTCTGGCCATCAGTGGTGCTATCAGTACCACACCGTCAGCGGACATGGAGATCCTTCTAGATCTACCTTCTCTCCACATGTTTCTGAAGAGAGAGACTAAATGGATGGCATATAGACTTGTGCACATTGCCATTTGCACAAATCAATTTAATGCAGAGTGCAACAGACTATTAATCACAGCATTCTGGAAATGACCTCTGACTTTATGGCTCCAACTGTTAACTACGAACTGCCTTATAAAGTACTGTTCCCGAGTTAAGAGGACTGGATCCTCCGGGAGAAGAATAGAGCAGATTGATAATGGTTCACAGATGGATCAAAAACACTTTCCGGTTCTGGTGAAGGTGTTTTCAGTCGTGTACCCAAGACAGAGATATCAACTTGCCTAGGAACCTATGCGCCTGTATTTCAAGCAAAAATTCAAGCTATTGAATTGTGTGCGGAGAAATTGGAAGAACCCAACCTCATACACAAGTCAATAAAAATATTCTCGGACAGTCAAGCGACGTTGGAAGCTCTTGGCTCCTACCGAGTAACGTCTAAATTGGTAGCAAATTGCCAAAAAAGACTCTCCTCGATAATAAGACGTAATAAATTGTTACAGATTTCCTCTGGTCTGAATTCCTGGACATACTGGCCTGGAAGGGAATCAGGCTACTGATTCCCTTGCAAAGGAGGGTGCTGCAAGCAGCTTCATCGGACTAGAACCTGTCATTGGCATCGCTTCAGGCTTTGCCAAACAAAGATTGAACTCCTGGATGGCAAGAAGATTTATGGACTTCTGGCAGAATCTTCCAGGATTGGCTCACTCCAAGGCATTTATTCATCCTTTGAAGCTTGATACTGGTCTGCAGTAGGGATGAACTACGATGTCTAACAGGCCTTCTTACAGGTCACTGTCATTTGAATCGTCATATGCAGAGACTAGGACTGTTGGAAGATAGTGTGTGTCGCCTCTGTTTGGAAAATGATGAAACAACAGAGCACATCCTTTGTACCTACCCCGCTGGGCATCAAATCAGGTTTTTAGAGTTCGGCAGAGCCGTACTCTCACCTTCTGAGCTGAAAGACCGCTCACCATAGAAACGAATCGACTTCGTTGGGAAGCTGGGTTTATTTGGTCGAGTGTGAATAGGTGTGTGCGTCAATAAACCCTTGTGGGTGTCGGTGGAGGGTCCCACTCACTTTGGACTTTGGACGAGAAATATCTGGAAGAAATGCCTCTGTGAGAAAAGTTGCACAAATGTCTATCGAACATAATTCCATTGCGGCATTAGTCTTAATGTTGAGAAACATTGGGGGAATATTGTGGAATATTGATATACATATACAGCAAATAACACAATTCAAATAGTTTCTGCTGGCGTTATGATGTTTTATGCGCAAACAGGTTTTTTTTTACTTCTCATTGCTCAAATCGAAATGTTTTGGAATACCACAAACTTTAGGATCAATCATTTATTTTCCATATTTATTTTTCTTGAACCAGTTAACTTTGAAGAACCGTTTAATTATAACAAGCAATGTATACCAGCAATATTTCAATAAAAATCCCTCTTATTTTTCACGTTGTTATGGGGCTGAAAGGCTTCAATAATGTATTCAGCAATTCAATACATTGCAGTCCCCACCTGAATCAACAAGTGAATACTCATCAAAATTTATGCTCCGGGAAAATTTGGGTTCTAACGAAATTTCCTTGAAATTACATTTCACAAAATTAAGCACACCGTGAGAAAAGCCTTTATCGCTTCGAATATGTTTTCTTATGAAGATAATTCCCATTTATGACGTACTTCAAACATCCTAATTAACTCCTTCCTTCACGAGAATTCTCTTTCCACTGTTTTCCAAGAGCGTGTGCTGCTTTGTATTGTTTACGTTTGTCTTGCCATAAAACGCGATGCGTTCCTATAAAAGCACCCTCGCGACGTTAAAACAACTGCAAATGCCTGACTATTATGACCAGACTAGAGGCCGAAGGCAGTGTTTCAGAGACAGAATAGTGAGTAAAGCTCGGAAATAAATAAACAAAAAATCTGCCGTATAATTCTTCAGGGACGGAGATCTTTCTCTCTATATAGTGCTGTCAAAACAAAAAGAAACACCTAATTCTCATAGTTTTACCGAACAGTGAACAAAAC
>NW_019294193.1:15752-27625 GCF_000500325.1 Leptinotarsa decemlineata
AAAAAGTGAGTTTTTTTATAATTGATTGTCAGTATTATATCGTTGAAGAAATGTATTATAAGCATGTTATAAATAAAAACATATCTAACCATTAAATATGAAGTTTTCTAAGGAATTCATTTAAAAAAGCTTTTGAACACTTTTAGAAGAGTAAATATTATACGTTTATCAAAATATTTAGGTCTGGTAGTAGGCCAATATTTCTCAAAAAGGCTTAGCCCATGGGTACAGTCACCTTAGTGCCTGGTACATCCGGTATATGCAGCTTCGTAGCACGAAATAATTAAAATGATATTGTGTGGACGTATTTACAAGGTTTTCCACTCAACCCCGCTTCTACAATCGAACCTGCATTCATTTGTTTACCAATACGGCTATGAATAATTCATCGGACACGCTAGAATGAATACATATTTATCGAACGTCGATTTATGGAGGTGGAAACCGCTGGTGGACGTTTCGCGCTTTCAAATGCTACTCATTTCGTCCGGCAAGGTCGAATAGAGGTCAAACGATAGGGAGAGGCGGTTAGAAACATCTGGTTGAACGACTTTGCCCTTTGGGCTGTGGATGTTTTTTTTTTGTTCGTCGTAATGCGAGAAGAATCGTGTAAAGTATTTTGCTATGTATTGAAATGCGTTTGATTGATAGATCGTCATTGCTATCTAAGCAACACTTACCAAATCAAATCACTGTATTCCTTTTAGACAATTTACAACGTATAATCGTATTCAAATTGCATTTCTTACAACCAGGTTATGCTTCTTTACTTTACAAGGTACAGTTTTTTTTAGGCGAGTGGAAAAATCTTCGAAAGACACCTGGTCGCCCTGTGACCAGGTAGTGTCTGTCTGATTCTTACCGACTCAAAAGCAAGCAAGCTACTCTGGAACCGCCTCCATTACTTCAAAATAGCAGACTATAGTGATGGTTCAGGGCTCTTCTTTTTTCTTCAGTACTTCATAATCATTAATTTTGTTCTTTTCTTTGTCAGGAGGTCTTGGAGAGTTTATTAACGGCTTCCCAGTTTTCTTTATTTTTGAGCATATTTCGTATCATGTTTTCCGGTGATAATTCTCCTGTCGTCATTTCTGCGTTTCGTCTCTGTTCTTTCCAACGTATGCAATCAAAGATTGTGTGTTCTACCATGTCTATCATTCTGCAATACTTGTACTCTTCTGTGTCACTCACTTTAAACCCAAACAGATGCGCCTGAAAACACCCATGCTTCGTTAGGACTCGTGTGAGAAAGTCATTCATCTGTCTGTTCAGTCATGGTTCCATCTCTTATCAGTCTTCTTGTCCATTTGGCCTTTCCATCGTCTATCTCCCAAGATTGTTAGACCTTGCTAACCCTTTTGGTACTTTGTTTTGTACCATTATTCTCTCTTCCACCAGCAATACTATTGGGGAGGGTTCTTACAATCATCAGCACATATTATGTTTATGGCTTCTTTTCTTTGGACACTCAATAATATTATTTCTATACATCTTTTTCCCCATGGTTCTTTTCTGGATTGTGCTATAGAGCATGATCGACTGGGCTACTGAGCAGAGAATTCTTCTGCTACCTTCCCGAGGGCCCCCATCGTTGGGCATTATACTGCTCATGTTACTTATGACTTTCCCCGCCTTTTCTGCAATTTTTCTAACATGAGCTCCCATTTTCATGTTTTGGTCCATGTGAATACCCAGATATTTAATGGATTCTTGGCTTAGGTGGTAGCCGGTTGGTTCGACGTGGGTACTTTGCTCACTCACTCGCCCGCCGTGATGGTCGATGGTTCAAGCCCCAGGCTGAAAGATCGATTTTCACTTGCTATCGTCCAATCCGTGTTAGGAATCACACGTTGAAAGGTAAGACCTCGTTAGTCCTTAACTCCCACAAATTTCGACTAGTGAAAAAATTGAAAGGCATAAGCCAACCATATGTAATGTATTGTAAAAAATTGTTGGTGAGTGCAGGCAGAATTACTACTATTCAGAGTTATTAATGGACCGAATTTATATTTTGGGTTGGGTCCTCTGATCATTCATAAAATTGCTTCTGGATTTTATAGCAATTGCAATTATCATTTTATTTAGGGGGGGATTGATAGTGGATGACCATCAGAAATAGTGTAGTTCAAGTAACCTCTTTAGGGTGATAGCCTCGAGATTCAGTTGGGTATCTGTAGAGTAGGGAGGGTAAATATAGACTCCCGAGGAGTTGTCCTCCTAGGTCATCGTCCATCTTCTTTATATTGGCTGGTGTAGGCCAAGACTCGCCAAACACACATTCTCTTTGCAACCTTGAGGTTTCTCACGGTGGCCTCTGCGAAGGTTCCCTCCGTGAAGGTGCACAAGTGAGGGAGCTTTCCTGCAGGGGCAACCGGTTCCTTGCCTTTATCCAAGACGGACCTCTTGGCGACCGCCGCAGGAAGTGTCCTTGCTGTTGGTGGTGATCTGTCCAGCCTCATTCCAGCGGTAGTGTTGTTTGATTAATGTGTGTTCCCAAGAGTAGCGAGTGGAGAGTTGGTCACCTCTGGCAGAGCCCCGGATTACCAGAGGTAGGCTGATAACAATGAGGTTTTGCCCAGTTCCCGAAGGGGATCCTTCGTTACCTCATGGCATGTTTGCAAAGGCTTTTAGGGGGTTTTACTTCCTCTCACCCTACTTATTTCTGCCACTGACCAGGAGTCCGACGACCCCTTCCGTGAGGCCACATTGGCTTCCCGGATAGGGTCTCCAGTCCCCTGGCCGTTCCCCTATCCGTCACCTGGGGACGCGCCCGATAGGTAGTCCAACCCACGGGTTCAGTTGGGGATATTATGACCTTGGGAAAGTCACTAGTGATGGTTTTTGTAACCCTATCATTGTATTCGTAAGCCGTTTGAAAGATATGATTAACTGAATAATTTAGAGAAGATGTCAGTTTCCTAGCACTCTGCGTGTTTTGTCTGGTGAATAGTTATTATTTACATAGTTCCACTGAACTGGACTGTTCACGTTGTCAAAAAATCACCAAAATGATGATTTTCAACCATCCCTCCTGACAAGTATCAAGGGAGGCCATGTTTTTCACCTCGAGATTGTCATTTCGAATAATATTCACAATAAACTAATACGTACTCGTTGAATACAGTCCATTAAGGCATATTTCTATTATAATCGCGACACTCTATTTCATAACCTTTCAAAATAAGATTCACAAGACATTCGAAGGTAAATCATAGACGTCATTTTATGCTGAAGTTGCTGGATCGACCTAAAGGCTCAACCCCGGTTCTATATCAGTCAGTAGCTAGATTTTATACAGTTAACATATCTGTATTTACGAATTCTCATAATTTCTACTCATATACCCTTAAAAATAGACTTTGCGTAAACATTGATATATTTGGCGCAGTCGGTAGGATATCACCTTCCTTCGTTTAATAATCGCTTTAATTCCTCAGGTTTGAAGAATTTATTCGCGTTCTTTTGTCTCAGATGTTTGTAAACTTTCTGTTTAATTTCAAATATTGCGGGGTAGTCCCAATTTTATTAACTTTTTTAGTAATTTGTTGTTTCTTTTCAACAAACTGGTGTAAAACTATTGATTTTCATAGTTTGTATTATTGGAGTTCACTGAAACCAAAATGAACTGTCATCTAAAATAAACATAAAATGGCCATAATGGATTTGAATTACAGAAAGAGACTCGAGCAGTAACGAAAAACGTAACTCGAACGATACACCAGCAATTATCGACAAACTCCATTAGGATCGTGGAAACGTGTAACCTTGTTTCGAATACCGCAGTGTGGCAAAGTTCGCTGTTTGTCGAACTTTAATTAAAATCAATTCAGGCTGGTCCCGCGAGCTTCGAAATGCCAGCTTGAAATCCGAGTTCGATTCCCGGAGGAGAAACGCCCGACGGCAAACATTTCTATTTCATCGGGAAAAGTTTCTCTATTCGGATTCCGGATTCTGGAGGTTGTTTAATGTTTAATGAAGGTGGTATATTGACATGAGATGTCTCGTGATTGTTTGGAATNTATTAACAATATTGAAAAAGTTAATTATCGGAAAGAGCTCTTTTGAATACGTCCAAATAAAAAAAAAGTACACGTTGTTTAGAGAATTTCAAGACCTTTCAAACGATATGCGACTCGCCCCCTATTCCCTATTAAAATTACAAGGGTTATTCACCCCTCTGCTCCGGGGTTGAAGTAACGACGCTGTAGATGGGGTAAAAAAATGCCCCCCTCCCAACGAAAATCGACCTGTCTGAGCGTTTTTTCGGATTTCCAAGATTAGTACCCAAAACCTCCATGTCAAGTTTTCAATGGCCCACCCTGTATATAGGAATCATCCAAATCGTTGAGTCAAGAAACCTATCATCAAATCGAAAATAACATCTGCCAATTGGATTAAAACCATTCCGCAGAAGTGGGTTTCCACCGCTTCTGGATAAGCAGTTTCAAATGCGCGGGCGACGTCCTCTATTCCGTACAGAAAACAAAACGAGCTAGTGATCCAGTCCTCAACTCGTGAAAAGAATTCTTGAGTAGAGATCAAGGTACGGGATTACTGCTAGTCGTGTTTTCTTTTCGAAATTGTATTTGCTAGAACGGTCGGACGGCCATTATTGCGTTTTCCTCCTTTTCTAACTTCCGTCAGAGTTTTACCTTGAAAGGGATTTTCAGTCGTTTTTCTTTCAGTCGGTTTTATTTTTCCGGAATGTATCGTTTGTTCGCCGATAACAGAGTCTTTTGTTTGTGAACGCAGACAGTATATTTCTTTAAGAACGTGTTGTATAATCAGAGTGTTTGTTAAAATTGAATATTCATCTCTATAATTAGCATAGCATTCTTCGGAAATAGGAAATAACGTGAATTGTGTTTATGCCAACGAGAAATTCTGTGTTGCTTTTTCAGAGTAGTCATTGACTATTCATGAAGGGATGGCGAGTCAATTAATGTGATTATACTTGGAAATGAGAAGTGAAATTGATCGGAATTCTGCAATGTACGAGTAAACATGTTGACGTTCATGATAGATGGTTGGAAGTGAATATTTTTTGAGGAAAGAACTGATTAGATACACAGTTCAGTCAGTGCGTCTTTCGACGCACGTTTCGCTAACCAAGTTAGCATCATCAGGAGATGACTAAGATCTAACGACTATGGTAACACGTTTATATCAATTGGGCTGTTCCAAAAGTTTTGTCCGTTTCAATATCATGTGTTTTTGTAGCACCATATCTCAATAAATATTAATTCTACATTCAGACCACATGCCAGGTTATCTAATTTCCTTTTAAATGTCAAAGATGAAGTGGACAAGATAGAGAAATCTGGAGTTTATAAGCTTATGTGTCCGTAGTGTGATATAGTGTTCATGTGAGACAATGTAGTCGAAATTACGCAAAACCGTGTGCTGAACATGAAAGGTCCTTCAGACTAGGTCAAAATGTTTCGAAGGTTTGAAACCATTACTTGGAATGCAACCACAAGTTCCCGAATCTAAACGATACGGAAATTTTGCACTATGCAAGCAAAGGTTGGAAACTCAATTATTTGAAATGCTTGAAAAGTCATAAGTCTAAAAAAATCTGCTTAAAATCTGTTCTTCTGTTAACCAGCTGTCGCACCCCAACGACCGACAGCCCTCAGAAGTCGAAACTTGTGCGAGCTAAGGATTAACGAGGTCTCACCTTTTAACGTGTGATTCCTAATACGGGTATAAGTGTAAGCATTGATCATATCGATTAAGTTTACTAACCAGTACTTTCCAAATAAATTTCAGGTACTCAATTTAGTTAAGGACCTCTATTATTGCTTGAAGTAGATATATAAGAGCTAAAATTATGATGTGTTTTGAAGCTCCATATCTCAGTAAATATTTATTTCACTGTGTCGTAGTATATACTGATCGATAGAGAATTTTTAACTCCATACATTTTGTTTTTAATTTTTTTCAAATTTTAATTTTGGCCTCTTTTCAGCTCATTTCTATACGATGTCGATGAGCGATTTTCAGACAAGTTTTCTCTACGAATTCAAGTTGAACCAAAGCGCTGCCAAAACAGCGAAATTTCGTTCCAGGTTTCAGCCTCGAACATGAGCCCCGAAGAGATTGAGCTAGAGAAATCCAGCCAACCAAGCCGCTCTGAAGACACCGATGAACCCAATAACAGAAACAGATTGACTCTGTAATGGGTACTAGGATACTCAGAAGTCTGATGAAGTTCTTCTCAATCATATTTTCATCAAATTATATGTCTTCAAACATCGTGTTTCTTCTTGCAACGAAGCCCTTTACTGGAATCCAAACGAATTCAATGGGATTAAGTTCGCAATGATAAGGGAGCTGAAGCATAATAATCATTCGTTTCTGTACCATCCGATAATATTTCTTTTTCAACCATACTATCTTCAAATGGTATGTTTCTTTTCGAAGCCACTTAATGATATCCGCCTTTCTTCCAACTTTTCTGGAAAGATAACTTGCATTATCCATCACAATCACAGAGTTAGGTGGAATGAGGTCTAACATTTGCTCATGTCTTCAAGTAATAGCCAAAAAGACAACTTTAATCTGGCTGACCAGCCTTCTAAAGAGTCTAGCTTTGAACTTTTTATCTTGCTACAGCTCTCCAATGTTATACCCTTTGTTAAGTTTTGTCCAGATAATAAATCTTTCTATTCTAACGTCAAAAATCTTAAGGTAATGTCTCCACCAGCAAATAATTTCATAATTGTCGATTAAGAGCGGTTTTCTGTTTTGTTTTTCTAGCTGAAATTTACTTCCCTTGAAATTTTCCACAATTTCTTTCTGCCTATACCAATGGGGAAAAACTGAAGTGTCCCTTTTAATTCACATACTTGGTATAATTTACTAATAACAACACTGATTAAGACTTGAAACGTAATGAAGAGTTCAGATAATCAAGTACATAATTGAGGCACTATTAGAGCCCATCGGATCATCACGTCATACTCTTTTCCAGCGAAAATTTAAAAATCTTAAGTATACCTGATTTATTCAGATCAGGTCAGGTCAGGTATTGAGGTGCTTTTCAAGAGAAGTTCAGAACATTTTAAACGAAATTCAAACGTAAAAACTATTTTATTGATAATTATTAATGCGAATGTACCATATTTTTGTTACTCACCGTATAAATACAACTGTATAGTTCGTAAATCTTTTGCTGGAAAACTCCCCACTTGTTTACTTTGTAGTGAATGTTCAAGAGGTAGCAAAAACGTATGTGAATTTCTGGAACTTCAACCATCATTTCCTAATATGACTGATAACCAATCCGTGCAAAGCTTATTGTTGAATCATCTGAAAATAGAATTTTCAACGGATGATGATCAACTGTATTGCCAAACATGCCCCAAACCAACTCATTGTTATAAGAAAACAAGTATATCTGAAGCACCAGTCAATCTAATAAAACACTGATGATCTTCAAACATGACTCAACCTCTGACGGAAGCACCAAACTCTTGCGAAAGTTCGAAATGGATGAACACTTTCATCTAGCAGACCCACAATTATTGAATCAAATAGGTGAATGAATGCCATTACGATGTCATCGATGACATAAGCAGATCAAGCTTATTCCGTGACATTAAAAAATCATAATTCATGAATGAAGTGTGTGTATTTCCTATAATGTTATCCAATTTGGTACTGAAGAGCCTTGGGGCAAGTGTCTTAAGGCGAAACATCGGTGTATACCAGTGAGGATGGCAGTGTTCTATGTAAGTGCAATTTGTTACCATTCATTTAAAGTAGAACTCATGTGAATGATATCTGATTTTTATTTCACAACGAATGTTTGAAACACAAACTGAGTAGAGAAAAGTATCTTCTGTATAATTCAGTGTTCATATAGAAGTATTTGTTTCGAAAGAATTTTTTCTTTCGTATAATTCAATGTTTATATGAAAGTAGCTGTTTCAGGAGGACTTTCTTTCAGTTTGTGTCTGAAAGTTACTTCTTTGCATGATCTACACATCCATGTATAGAGTTACTTCCTTCCTTTCTTTGTATCAAGATGGAGTAGTAGAAAGCCAAAAACTTTCTTTCCCAAAAACTATTATATTCTTCATGCAGTCATTGTTCACTGTGGTTCTGGCGTTGAATCTAGTCATTATTACGCCTTGGTCAAAGATGAAACGGACTGGTTTAAGTTTGACGATAGTCGTGTCACTAAGTGTTCTGGAGGTACATTTAATTTAGTGGAGCCTCCGGAGATACCCTACATTTTGTTTTATGAGAGAGAGGGTATTGGCAAATCAAGATCTTCATATGATGTGGTGCTGCAGGTTTTTGTGGGTTTTCCTGCAGCTGAAAACGCAAATGCACCACTGGAATCAATCAAGTCGCCCTGGAGCGCCAATTAATTTTGGTTGTTGTTTTATAATTTCATGAGTTGTATTTTAGAATTATTCATGAATTTAATTTTACTGTATAGTGTTTTGAAATTTGTTATATCATCAGATCATACAACAGCATTGAATGTTTAAAATAAATACTACATTTTTCACTTCTAACTCGACTTAATTATGTACGCCTTAGAAAATGATTTGTTACTCCGGTGCTTAAGGAAAGGCTACAATGGTATTGAAGATTCCGCAATTCACTCAGTTGGGCTAGAATTGAAGTCACTTAATTAAAGTGTCTTCTTACGGTAACTGAGTTTCATCTGATAGTTATTGGATATTTCCCGGTGCTATATTCGTGGCGAAAACAACTCCAATAAACAATATACTTTGATCAAGCCATAAAGCCGATATGAACATTAATCCTTGCGAGCCTTCCTGCACACAATCTCGGCAGCGTTCGCAGGAGCCGGAAAGTTCAGGAGACAAAGGACCTCAGCCTTAAAGCCGCTGCATTGTTACGTCGTCATGTACACGTAATTACAAAATTCCATTTATATAATCCGATACAGAGGTCTCGGTTCCTGCGAGCTTATTATCATCGATCCACGTCGACCTGACCTTTAGGTGCCTATTTACCGGCCGGGTATTTCCGACAGTTTTGAAAATGACAGCCTCTCTCGGTAGTGATTATTTATTAAGCATGCGTTGGATATAATTTGGTAACGTATTGGGTTTGATGGAATCGATTCGATATATGTGTTTTGAATAATTTCTAAGAATGGATTCCTATTCGTATCAAGGAAGTATGCTCAGAAAATAACGGGATTTTTGGTTTATTCAAAAAAATATCATATTCTTCATCATATTCGTGTACATTAACATTGTCGCCTTCAAAATAGTCCTCGAAACACTTCGCAGATTCGATCTTTGGGATAGCCTTTAGCTCTTTTAGCGACACGCTTTTAATGTTGCCTTTGCTGGTAGAACGACGGCCCTTTGAGGTTATCTTCATTTTTTGGAGAAAAAAATCACGCAGAGCCATTTCTGACGAATATGGGGCCTGGGACATCGTTATAGTATTGTTTTTGGCCAAAAATTCACGAAAAAGCAATGTAGTGCATTATTGTGGTGCAAAAGCCGTAAATTGTTTTTTTCGTAAATCTAGATTTTTTTTTGTCGCGTCACGCAAACTTGTGAATAGTACACTTTATTGACCATTTGACCTTGTAGCAAGAATACATGATGAACTGTGAAATTGAAGTCTGAGAACACAGTGAGCATAAGTTGAACTATGCCATTGAAATCTAAGAACACCGTGAGCATAACCCAAACTATTCCATTGAAGTCTGAGAACACAGTGCGTATAACCTGAACTATGCCATCAAATTCTAAGAACACAAGTAGCATAACCTGAACTTTGCCATTAAAGTATAAGAACACAGTGAGCATAACTATGTCATTAAAATTTAAGAACACCGTGAGCATAACCCGAACTGTTCCATTGAAGTCTGAGAACACAGTTAGCATAACCAGAACTTCCTCATTGAAGTCTAAGAACACAGTGAGCATAACCTGAAATATGCCATTGAAATCTAAGATCACATGAAGCATAACCTGAACTATGCCATCGAAGTCTAAGAACACAGTGAGCATAACCTGAACTATACCATTGAAATCTAAGAACACCGTGAGTATAACCTGAACTATTCCATTGAAGTCTGAGAGCACAGTGAGCATAACCTGAACTTTGCTATTAAAGTCTAAGAACACAGTGATCATAACTTGAACTATGTTATTAAAATTCAAGAACACCGTGAGCATAACACGAACTATGCCATTGAAGTCTGAGAACATAGTTAACATAACCTGAACTTCGCCATTGAAGTCTAAGAACACAGTTAGCACAACCTGAACGATGCCATTAAAATCTAAGAATACCGTGAGCATTACCCAAGTTATTCCATTGAAATCTAAGAACACCGTGAACATAACCCGAACTATTCCAATTGAAGTCCGAGAACACAGTGAGCGTAACCTGAAATATGCTATTGAAATCTAAGATCACATGAAACATAACCTGAACTATGCCATTAAAATCTAAGAACGCCGTGAGCATAACCCGAACTATGAAATCTAGGAACACCGTGAGCATAACCCGAACTGTTCAATTGAAGTCTGAGAACAGAGTGCGCATAGCCCGAACTATGCCATTGAAATCTAAGAACACCGTGAGCATAACCCGAACTATTCCATTGAAGTCTGAGAACATAGTAAGCATAATCTGAAACATGTCATAAAATTTTAAGAACACCGTGAGCATAAGCCGGACTATGCCATTGAAGTCTAAGAACACAGTGAGCATAACCTGAACGATGTCATTGGAATCTAAGAACACCGTGAGCATAACCCGAACTATGCCATTAAAATCTAAGAACACCGTGAGCATAACCCGAACTATGCCATTAAAATCTAAGAACACCATGAGCATAACACGACCTGTTCCATTGAAGTCTGAGAACACACAACACAGTGACCATAACCTCAACTATGCCATTAAATTCAAAGAACACAGTGAGCATAACCTGAACTTTGCCATTAAAGTCTAAGAACACAGTGAGCATAACTTGAACTATGTTATTAAAATCTAAGAACACCGTGATCAAAAGACGAACTATGCCATTGAAGTCTGAGAACACAGGGAGCATAACCTGAACTTCGTCATTGAAGTCTAAGAACATAGTGGGTATAATATTTACTATGCCATTGAAATGTAAAAACATTTTATCATTCTTCAGGGGCATGTATGCCAACATAATAAAAAAAATGTTATATTATACTGAAACGTGTTTCAACGTCATATTTTTCTTATTCTTTCAAACAGAGCGACATCGTCAATAATTCGATTACATTCCGTTTCACTTCCCAACTTCCAAGGACAAAAACCTTGAAACTTTCCGAAGTGGCAATAAGTTCCATCGAAACAATTTGGAGTGCACACGTCGCGTCTCTATGGCAACGTTTCCTGCTCTCCTGAAAGGAATTTCACCGGCTGATACCTCTCCGTAATTTTCGTAGGAGCAAAATCGATTCGACGAATACAAACAGATAATAATTGAGTTTGTCGCGCTGTTGAAACGACATAAGGACAAAAGGTAAATATAACAAGGCAGGGAAAAATTGAAGAGGAGGTTTTGACTACAGAGAAAGACTGAGATCAAATCGGTCTGATGTCTTGGAGACACATAAGCGAACTAAAAAAGAAATATTTTGAATGTTTTTTTCTAACATTCACCTTTCTCTTCCGACACAGTAGAATTTGAACAAAAAGCGTGTCACACTTATTCCCTAACTATACTATGACCAACGTTGGATCATATCTGAATCCCCTACTTCAATCTTTCTTCGAAAACTTGTGAGTTCCGTAACTTTTTGAACACAACTCGAGTATGGATAATTTTTAAAAATGGTAAAAACTGTCATTTCTATAGTAAGCAATTTCTCGAAATCATT